>JBBFKN010000319.1:0-42728 GCA_039654755.1 Calcarius lapponicus | reverse complement strand
AGCCAGCCACCCCCCATGACGGGTGCCCGGCTGGATTGAAGGCGCCTGTGGGTGTTGGTGTGGATGCGTCCTAGGGACCCCCATGCTGCCATGGGGTGGGCTCAGTGCCAAGCACCTTGCCGGCCACTCCCCCGGCTCCACGGGGGTCACTTCTTGCTGTAAATAAAATATTTATTGTGGACGGTTTGGTGCTGCCGCCCCCCACCCTGCTTTGCTGGCCCCAGGCCCTGTTTTTTTTGTAATTAAAGATAATAATAATTAATAATAATTAATAATGATGATGCTTTGTTACAGGTGTCATTGATAGCCTTTAGAGAAGAATAAAGAATATATTTTTATCAGTCCTGCCCTGATTCGTGTTCTGGGGGGGCTGGGGGAAGGAGGGGGGACGCCAATGCATCCCAAACCGTGGGATGTGCTGTCCATCTGTCCATCCATCACTCCTCCATCCCCTCACCTCCCCATTCCACGTCCATCAGGCCCTCCGGCTGCTGTCTGTCCATCTCTCTCCTCCTTCCCTCCGCTCTCTGCCATCCCCTCCCCGCAGACCCCCTTCCCTTCTCCCGCTGTGCCCGTCTCCATCGCAGCCATTCCCGCCGCCGCCGCTCCCGGCCGGGACCGTCCAATCCCCGCGGCTGCGGCGCCCATCATCACCATGGCACCTTTGACTGCAGCATCTCCGATGCTGGAATTTGCCGGGGCGGTCGGGCTGGTGCCGCCGAGGCCGGGAGTTGGGAGCGGCCCCGGGAGGTACAAGACGACAGACAGGGAATGAGCATCGTCCATCACCGCTACCGGCCGGGGCTGACGGCTCCCCTCGGCTCCCGGGGAAAAGCAGGGCCGGGGGAGGGCACCGGGGTTACCGGGGCAGGGGCCAGAGGGGACAGAGATGGCCACCGGCCCCACAAACAGCCCTACATCCGTGCGTGACCACCAGAGAATTGATGTGGCGATGGGAGGGGGTGAAGCTCTGTGGTTGGCAGGTGTTCTGCTGGCATGGGATGGGCATCCCTCCGGATGGGCATCCCTCTGGCATGGGCATCCTCTTGGGACAGCGGGCACCCCAGCAGGATGGGAATTCAGCATGCCCTGAGATGGGTTTTTCCCTGGGATAAGCATCCCAAAGGGGTGGTCATATCCCCAGAAGGGGGCATCCTTGGCAAGGCCATCCTTCTGGGACAGGCATCCCACGGGGATGGGCGCTCCTGCAGTGGGCACAGGGTCCACACATCCCCCTATTCACACCTGGGGACATCAAAACCTCCCTCTCTGTGTCTGGGGGACCCCAGCCCGGTGCCCCGGGGGTCCCCAGAGCCCGGGCTCCCCCCCCAGAACCGGGAACCTCTCGGGCCCCTGAGGCTGCACCGCATCAAAGGCTGCGGGATGACGCTGCCGCCACCCGAAATATCCCGCGGAGCCGGATAGTGGAAAAGTTGATGTTTAGACTCAAAGGAGGGGAGGGGGGGGGGGAAAAACACCCTGGGGGCCCCCGCTGCCCGCGCCAAGGTCAAAACACAGCCCAGCGTGGAGAATAAAATACCAAAAGGCGAGGAAAAACGCCTGGAAAGGAACACAGCCCGAAATAACCCTCTGAGCATCTCCCGCCTGCCGGGTTATCTGCCTGCTAAATTCTGCTCCTGCTTCAGCATGAAAATAGCCTGTTTTCCTGCGGTAGGAGTCAGGAATATAGATAATGACATTCTTATAAGTCACCTCTGTTACTCAGCTTTTCCTGCGTGTCCTGCTGGGCACCTCGGGCAGCCGCGACCCCCCCCAGGTGGGCAGGGGCACCCTGGGCACGGGGCACCGACCTCCCCGGCTTGGACAAATATTCCTGGGCGCTGGAAATAGCTGCTGTGGGACAGAGGAGGGCCAGGGAGAGGGCGGTGCCATGCTGCAGCAGGCTGTCACATCTGGGAAGCCGGGGAACAGCTGGATGGTGGCCACGAGCTGGGCCTGACGAGGGATGGGACAGCCCCGTTCAGGGATGGGGTGCAGGGGGGCTCTGCCTGGGATTGTGGGACAGGATGACACACAGAAGTGCAGGACAGAGGGGACAGGGGTGCTTCCAGGACAGAGGGAAGGTGTCATTCCCAGAAATGTGGGACACTGGGACAGGACAGTGCGCAGGGGTGCAGGACAGAGGGACACAGCTGTGCCCAGGGGTGCAGGACCGTGGGATGGTGACATTCCCCAAAGTGCAGGACAGAAAGGCAGGACAATGCCCAGCGGTGCAGGACAGAGGGACAGGATGACACAGAGAGATGCAGAACAGAGCCGTGCCTAGAGGTGTGGGACAGAGGGATGGTGGCATTCCCAGAATCCAGACAGAGGGACAGGACGGTGCCCAGAGGTGCAGGACAGAGGAATTGTGTAATTCCCAGAGGTACAGGACAGGACAGTGCCCAGCAGTGTGGGACAGGAGGACTCTGTCATTTTCAGAAATGCAGGACAGACGGACAGGACAGTGCCCAGAGGTGCAGGACAGAGCAATTGTGCCATTCCCAGAGATGCAGGACAGAAGGACACAAGAGTGCCCAGAGGTGCAGGACAGAGGAATTGTGCCATTCCCAGAGGTGCAGGACAGGACAGTGCCCAGCAGTGTGGGACAGAATGACTCTGTCATGTCCAGAAATGCAGGACAGACGGACAGGACAGCATTCAGAGGCGCAGGACAGACAGACAGAGCTGTGCCCACCTGCGGGACCGTCCCCATCCCTTCCCCTCCCCTCCCATCCCATCCATCCCCTGTCACCATCACCAGCGGCACAACCCCGTCCCGGCTCCCCTCGCCTCCGCTCGATGCGGACCCACGTCCCGCCAGCTCCCGGCTTGTCCGGCCGCCCCCTCCCATCCGCCGCATTCCTCCGGCGCGGGGCCAACGCGCCCAGCAACGGTGGCAGCGCTGGCCTCTAATCCCCGGGCATGCCAGCCCCGGGGGACCGTCGCCGTCACCCACTCCCTGATAGGTGACCAATGCCCGAGACGAACAATTAGGGACAAAGCGGAGCCGCCGGGGGCTAACGCCGGCCTTCACGGGTGCCTTGTGCGGCATTCGGCGGGTTTAATGAATTGTCCATCAATCCTTTCAGCTCCGCTCGCCCGGGCTGGATTAATCTGAGAAGCCGCAGTGGGGAAGGAGCCGCTAAGCCTGTATTTATTACTCTGCCATTGTAACTAATTGAGGTAATTATCTGTGACTCCCAAGCCCGCGCAACAATGCCGCATTCACCGGGCCCTTCCCACCGGCTCCTCGCGCGGCCTGGGAGAGGCGGCACGGCGGGCAGGGACACGGGGACGCGCTGGGGACGCGCTGGGGACGGTCGGGAGTTGGGTGTAACCAGGTGACAACGCGCTCTGGGGACACGGACAGCGCCGCTGGCACGCGTGGGATGTGGCACGGCCGGTGCCAGCTGCACGTGAGGGTCACGGCTCTGTGGGGACACTGCCAACAGCAGCACACATGGACACAGATCTCTGGGGACATCATTGTCACCAGAGTGTCACCATTGTCACACGAAGGTCACAGCTCACTGAGGACACCGCCAGTACTGGCACATACATGGACAGGGCTCCTTTGGGACATTGCCAGCTGCACGTGAAGTCACGGCTCTGTGGGGACACTGCCAACAGCGGCACACATGGACACAGATTTCTGGGGACACCATTGTCACACGAAGGTCACAGCTCGCTGGGGACACCTCCAGCGCTGGCACATACATGGACAGGGCTCCTTTGGGACATGGCATGGCCAGTGCCAGCTGCACGTGAGGGTCACAGCTCTGCGGGGACACTGCCAACAGCAGTACACATGGACACAGATCTCTGGGGACATCATTGTCACCAGAGTGTCACCAGTGACACACAAAGGTCACAGCTCACTGAGGACACTGGCACATACATGGATGTGGCTCCTTTGGGACATTGCCAGCTGCACGAGTGGGCCACAGCTCTGTGGGGACACTGCCAACAGCGGTACACATGGACACAGATCTCTGGGGACACCATTGTCACATGAAGGTCACAGCTCGCTGGGGACACCTCCAGCGCTGGCACATACATGGACAGGGCTCTTTGGACATTGCCAGCTGCACGAGTGGGCCACGGCTCTGTGGGGACACTGCCAACAGCAGCACACACATGGACACAGATCTCTGGGGACATCAGTGACACACGAAGGTCACAGCTCACTGAGGACACTGCCAGTACTGGCACATACATGGACAGGGCTCCTTTGGGACATTGCCAGCTGCACGTGAGGGTCACGGCTCTGTGGGGACACTGCCAACAGCAGCACACATGGATGCAGATCTCTGGGGACATCAGTGACACACGAAGGTCACAGCTCGCTGGGGACACCTCCAGCGCTGGCACATACTAGGATGTGGCTCCTTTGGGACATGGCATGGCCAGTGCCAGCTGCACGTGAAGGTCATGGCTCTGTGGGGACACTGCCAACAGCATCACACATGATGCAGATCTCTGGGGACACCGTTGTCACCAGAGTGTCACCAGTGACACGCAAAGGTCACAGCTGGCTGGGGACACTGCCAGCACTGGCACATAGATGGACGGGGCTCCTTTGGGACATTGCCAGCTGCACGTGAGGGTCATGGCTCTTTGGGGACACTGCCAGCAGCAGCACACATGATGCAGATCTCTGGGGACATCATTGTCACCAGAGTGTCACCAGTGACACACAAAGGTGACAGCTCTCTGGGGACACCGCCAGCGCTGGCACACACATGGACAGGGCTCCTTTGGGACATGGCATGGCCAGTGCCAGCTGCACGTGAGGGTCATGGCTCTGTGGGGACACTGCCAACAGCAGCACACACATGGACACAGATCTTTGGGGACATCAGTGACACACAAAGGTCACAGCTGGCTGAGGACACTGCCAGCACTGGCACATACATGGACAGGGCTCCTTTGGGACATTGCCAGCTGCACGTGAGGGTCATGGCTCTGTGGGGACACTGCCAACAGCGGCACACATGGACACAGATCTCTGGGGGACACCGTGGTCACCAGAGTGTCACCAGTGACACACAAAGGTCACAGCTGGCTGGGGACACTGCCAGCACTGGCACATACATGGATGTGGCTCCTTTGGGACATTGCCAGCTGCACGTGTGGGTCATGGCTCTGTGGGGACACTTGCCAACAGCGGCACACATGGACACAGATCTCTGGGGACACCGTTGTCACCAGAGTGTCACCAGTGACACGCAAAGGTCACAGCTGGCTGGGGACACTGCCAGCACTGGCACATACATGGACAGGGCTCCTTTGGGACATGGCATGGCCAGTGCCAGCTGCATGTGAGGGTCATGGCTCTGTGGGGACACTGCCAACAGCAGCACACATGGACACAGATTTCTGGGGACACCATTGTCACACGAAGGTCACAGCTGGCTGGGGACACTGCCAGCACTGGCACATACATGGACGGGGCTCCTTTGGGACATGGCATGGCCAGTGCCAGCTGCAAGAGTGGGCCACAGCTCTGTGGGGACATTGCCAACAGCAGCACACATGGACACAGATCTTTGGGGACATTGGTGACACACGAAGGTCACAGCTGGCTGGGGACACTGCCAGCACTGGCACATACATGGATGTGGCTCCTTTGGGACATGGCATGGCCAGTGCCAGCTGCATGTGAGGGTCACGGCTCTGTGGGGACACTGCCAACAGCGGCGCACACATGGACACAGATCTCTGGGGACATCAGTGACACACAAAGGTCACAGCTCGCTGGGGACACTGCCAGCGCTGGCACACACATGGACAGGGCTCCTTTGGGACATTGCCAACACCAGTGACACATGAGACACGGCTCTCTGGGGACGCCAGTCACCACCGGTGACACACAGGGCTTGTGGCTGTCTGGGGACAGCAGCAGCACACACGGGGACAGCTCTGTGGTGACATCGCTGTCACAAGTGACACACAAGGCTCCCAGACACCACCAGCACCCACGACACACGCGGGTCACGGCTCTCTGGGAACACAGCCAGAGCTGGCACAGCCTCTGGGGACACCACCGTCACCGGTGACACGCGAGGGGGACATCGCCAGCCCCGGGTGACACAGCGGACAGCGCCGGCACGGATGTCACACGCGGCTGACGGTTCTTTGGGGACACAGCACCGCTCCCGGTGCCCCCCGGTGCCCCCCCCCGGTGCCATCGGTCACCGGCTGCGCGGCGACATCTGGCGGCCACAGGCAACAACGCGTCCCTCTCCGGGGGCTCCGGTACCGGGCTGGACCCCCACGGGCTGAGCCCCCGGTGGCCCCGGGGGGACCCCAGGCTGCGGCGAGTCTCGGGTGCCCCGGGGGTGCCGGGGGAAGGCGCTGGCGCCGGCGCAGCCCGAATTAGAAGGTGATTTTCCCGGCGGGGAGCGGCTTTGGGCAGGAGCGGATCCCACGGGAAGGGCAGCGCCGCTGCCCCCGCGTCTGGGACACCCCGCGCCACGCCGGGCACCGCGCCGGGGCATGACGTGCTGTGCTGAGCCGTGCCAGGCTATACCAGCCTGTGCCAAGCCGGTGTTAGTTTGTGTTGAGCCGTGCCAGGTTGTACCAGCCTGTGCCAAGCCGTGCCAAGTCGCAAAGAGCTGTTCCGGTGCTGGCCATGCCACGCCGTGCTGTGCCAAACTGAGCCATGCCAGGCTATGCTAAGGTGTGCCAAGTCGTGCCCAGCCGGGATGAGCCGTGCCAAACAGGCTGTGCCAAGCGTTCTGGGCTTTGCCGAGCTGTGCTGAGCTGTGCTGAGCCGTGCTAGGTGGCATCAGGCTGTGCCAAGCTCTGCCAGGCTGCGCTGAGCTGTTCCGAGCTGTTCCTTGCCGTTCCAAGCCGTGCCAAGGCTGCTGAGTTGTGCTTGGGCTCTTCTGGGCTTTGCCAAGCCGCGCCAGGCTGCTGTGCCGAGCTGTGCCAGGCTATACCAAGCCATGCCAGGCTGCTGTGCCGAGCTGACCTGTGCCAAGCTGTGCCAAGACCTGCTGGGTCACACCGAGCCACGCTCCAAACCGTGCCAGGCTGCGGCAGGCTGCATCACGCCGTGACAATTACCGCACCATGCCAACCATCCTACGCCGTGCCAGGCCGTGCCAAGCCGTGCCAGGTGCAGGACCACACCTGTGCCACGGGGAGCTGCAGTTGTGACCAGAGCCAGGTGTGGGACTTGGATGCCACCCTGGGGACACATGAGGGGGGGGTGACGTGGCCTTGGGGGTGCCCCCCCAGCCTCGCGGGTGGCCCGGCCGCGGCAGCTGCCCCGTGCCGTGACCTCCGCGCCGGTGTCACCGCGATAATGACAGGGTCGCGCCGGGGGGGCGGGGGAGGAGCCGGTTTTAAATAACGCGCAAATTGGCCACGATATTTGTGCGGTTTCCTGGGGCCGCGGGGACCCTCCCCGCAGCGTGACTAAGAGGTGGCGGCTGTTTTTGGGGGGGGACAATGACTCATTGGGGGTGTCCCCCCCCCTCCCCAGGCTGTGACGTGGGGTTGGTGGCCCAGGGCCAGCCCTGCTGCGCTCACCTACTCATTATGGGGGGGATACGGGGGGAGCTGGCACGTCCTGCCCGGGTTGTGACGCACCCGCCGGGACACCCGGGACCTCCGGTTGACCCCGTAACGGGGGGGGGGGGGGGGTCGGGACACCGGGAATGTCGTGACACCTGACACAAAACAGGGAACAGAGGCAGCACAGGGGGGATCGCGGAGCTTTTATTGGGGAGCCCCACCCCCCCCCCCGCCCCTGAGAACCACACCCCGCCAAGCCCCGCCTCTCATGCCGGGGTGGGGCTGGCGGGGCCCGGGGGGGCTCCGGCGCTCTCCAGGCTGCTGCTGCTGCTGCTGTAGGCGCGGGGGTCTCGGCAGAGGCGCTGCCGGGAGCCCCCCACGCTGCTCTCGGCATCCGAGTCCGAGTCGGGCGCCGTGTGCCGGCGGATGCGGGACACGGCTTCCCGCAATGCCTGCGCGTACAGCACCGGCCGCCGCGGCGGGAGCCGCCCCCGGGCACCCCTGCAGCCCCCCGGGCTCTGCCACGGGCTGCGGGGGCTGCCCGAGGGCTCCCGGGGAGGGGAGGGCGCTGCGGGAGCGCTGCCAACGCCGCCGGCGGGCACGGAAGGGCTGCGGGGAGGCGTGCCAGCCGCCAGGGGTGATGCCCTGGCATAGCGGACCTGCTGTCGCTGCGGCGGTGGCACGTACTGAGCGCGGACCACCACGCGGGTGGCATCGATGAGGACGTGTCCCCCCGTTCCCCGCTGCCCTCCGCCGCGCCCCGGTGCCCGCTCCCGGCCGGCCGCTGCCCTCGGCAGCGTCTGGCAGTGCCCTCCCGGGGACGGCAGCGTGGAGCGGGGCCAGCGGTGCTTGGCCTCGGTGGCCGCCCGGGGCAGAGTGTGGCTCCAGCCGCCCGGCGCGGCCCCCCGGGCCCGAGCGGGAGCCGGCGGGGGGCTGCGGGGTCCCCGCGGGGGGCGGAGCTGGAGGGTGCGGTGGGGACCGTCATAGGCGGGGGGGGCGATGTAAGGGGGGGGTCCCCCACGGCGGGCGTGGGCCGCCTGCACCCGCTGCATGTGCACCTCGTAGGTGGGGGGGCCCGGCTTGTCCGCCGACCCCGCGGGGCGAGCTGCGGGCACGGGGGGTGGGGGGTACCCGAAGCCCCCCGGCCCCTCGAGCTGCGGCGGGGGGCAGGGGGTGGGGGGTACCCGGGGTCGGGCGGTGAAGTCCTGCAGGCGACAAGGGGGGTTGGAGGGCACTGGGGGCCAAGGGGGGGCCAGCTCGGCCACAAAGCGTTTCTCCAGGTACCTGCAAGACAGAGAGGGGAGTGAGGGAGGGGAGTGAAGGAGGGGAGTGAGGGAGGGGAGCAGGACGGAACCCCCCCCCCGCCTTGTTGTCCCCACTCACGCGTACTCCCCGGCGATGCGGCGGTAGGTCCAGGGCGGCTCGGGCCAGCATCCCGCAGCCATGCCGGCACCACCCGGGCTGCAACACGCCACCGTGTCGATCTCCACCAGCACCAGCTTGGTCCGCTCGCAGATCCGCAGGCGCCCCGCACCAGCCCGCTCCGGACCCCCCAGCATGGCCCCGGCCGCCGATAGGGGGGGGGGGGGTCCCCGCGGTGGTTTGGGGGGGCTCAGCGGAGCCTCAGCCCGCCCACGCGCACCCACCCGCCGCACGCGTGCCCCCGGTGCCCCCGTGTCCCGCCCGGTGCCACCTCGGGCCGCGCTGACCCCCGGGGCGCCCGGCGCACCGCGGGGACCCCGGCGGCCGTCCCAGGGGTGTCGCGTGTGTGTGTTTGTGTCCCCCCCACCCCCCCCCCAGCACCCTCCCGCCCCGCGGGATCCCTTCCCCCCCCCTGCGCCAAGCAGGCGATGGCGGGTTTGGCACCGAGCGCTGCAGCCCACGCGGGCTCCGGGAGCGGAGCTTAGCAACCCTCCGGCGGCGGCATGGCAACCGGCACGGCCCCCCCTCCCGAGTCCCCCCTCCCGGGCCCCCCGGTACCTGCCCGGCGCTCCGCAGCCTCTGCCGGAGCCCCGGCGCTGGCACGGACACACGGACGCGCTCCCCGGGCCGGCCGTCCCCTCCCCGCCAGGAATGTGCCTCGCTCAGCACGGCCGGGCCTCGCACCTCCCCTGCGGACTCCGGTGGGCCCGCGATCCACCGCCAGCCCCCCAGGGCACCCCAACATCCAGCTGTCCCCCCTCAATCTCCCCCGCTCACCGCGGTGCCCACCGGAGGGTCCCCATGTCCTGCCAGGTCCCCATGTCCCTGTCCCATCCCCAATCCCGGCCTTTTAGAAAAGCCACAGGCGGAACAAACAGGGATTTAGGGTCTGGGCGAGCTCAGCAGATTCCCCCTCCCCACACACCCCCCCGTGCCCTGGGCAATGCCCCCCGTGCCCTGCACAGAGCCAGGGGTGGTGCCAGGTCTGTGTTTATTCGTGGGTTCTCTTCACACACCAAGCGGTGGCGGGTGTGGGGGAACCAGGAGGGGTCCCTGGGCTGGGTGGGCTTCACCAAACCCAAGGAGAGGGTGCAGGGTGTGGGGAAACCTGGGGGGAGACCCCCGAGGGCGTGGGGGGGGGGGGGGGTCCCTGTGCCGGGTGGGCTTCACCAAACCCAAGGAGAGGGTGGAGGGTGACAGGGACGAGAGGCCACACAGGAACAGCCCTGGCATGGCTTAGGGTGACCCCAGGGGGGTCAAGGGCTGCCCCCATCACCCCACACAGCTTTGGGGTGCAGGGCACGGCATGGGGCGGGGGGGCTGGGGGCTCCCCACCCACCCAGGGGCTGCCCCAGGGCTGGGGGTTATTGCTGGGTGCTGCTGGTGAGCGGGGGCATCCCCTGGGTGTCCCCACCAGCCCGGGGGGGGGCACAGTGATACAGGAGAAGAGAATTGGGGGGGGGGGAAGGTTTGGGAGGACTGAATCCCCCTCCCCACCCCACCCCACCCCAAAACTGCCTCAGAGGCCCTGGGGGAGGACCAGGGCTTGCAGGATGTCCGAGAGGGAGACAATCCCTTTAACCACATCGCTCTCATCCACCACCACCAGCCGGTGGACCTGGGGATACAGGGAGGGGCTGAGGGGGTGCAGGGACCCCCAGTCTCCCCACAGAGACCCCTCCCAGCACCCCGAGATTGTTACCTCAGCCTCCACCAGGCGGTTGATGATGGTTTCCAGCGTTTCGTGCTTGTAACACTTGAGGACCCCCTCGAAGTAGTGGGAGCGGTGCTGCAGCGCCCGGGTCACCGTCACGTCCAGGTTGTTGTAGGTTTTCTCAGCTGCCAGGTTCTGGGGCAGGGACAAACAGTGGGGACACATTAGGAGACCCCCAACACCCCATGGCATCCCCCCAGCTTAGGATTTCCCCCCCAGACCAGGATTTCCCCCCCAGCCAAGGATTTCCCTCCCAGGCCAGGATTTCTCCCTCAGCCCAGCATTTTCCCCACAACCCACAATTTACCCCCAGCCAGGATATTATCTCCAGCCCAGGATTTTATCCCCAGTCCAGGATTTCCCTCCCAGCCCAGCATTTTCCCCCCAACCCACAATTTACCCCCAGCCAGGATATGATCTCCAGCCAGGATTTTATCCCCAGCCCAAGATTTTACCCCCAACCCAGGATTTTCCTCCCAGCCCAGCATTTTCCCCCCAACCCACAATTTACCCCCAGCCAGGATTTTACCCCCAGCCCAGGATTTTATCCCCAACCCAGGATTTTCCTCCCAGCCCAGCATTTTCCCCCCAACCCACGATTTACCCCCAGCCAGGATATTACCCCCAGCCCAGGATTTACCCCCAGCCCAGGATTTTACCCCCAGCCCAGTATCTTATCCCCAGCCCAGGATTTTACCCTCAACCCAGGATTTTCCTCCCAGCCCAGGATTTCCCCCCAGCCCAGCATTTTCCCCCCAACCCACAATTTACCCCCAGCCAGGATTTTCCTCCCAGCCCAGGATTTTATCCCCAGTCCAGGATTTCTCCCTCAGCCCAGCATTTTCCCCCCAACCCACAATTTGCCCCCAGCCAGGATATTATCTCCAGCCAGGATTTTATCCCCAGCCCAAGATTTTACCCCCAACCCAGGATTTTCCCCCCAGCCCAGGATTTCCCCCCAGCCCAGCATTTTCCCACCAACCCACAATTTACTCCCAGCCAGGATTTTATCCCCAGCCCAGCATTGCCCCCCAGCCCAGCATTTCCCCCCCAACCCAAAATTTCCCCCCAACCCAGGATTTTCCCCCCAACCCAGGATTTTCCCCCCCAGCCCAGGATTTTCCCCCCCAGCCCAGGATTTCCCCCCCAGCTCAGCATTTCCCCCCAACCCAGGATTTTCCCCTCAACCCAGGATTTTCCCTCCCAGCCCAGGATTTCTCCGTCAGCCCAGCATTTTCCCTCCAACCCACAATTTACCCCCAGCCCAGGATATTATCTCCAGCCAGGATTTTATCCCCAGCCCAAGATTTTACCCCCAGCCCAGAATTTCCCTCTCAGCCCAAGATTTTACCCCCAGCCCAGAATTTCCCTCTCAGCCCAGGATTTCCCCCCCAGCCCAGGATTTCCCCCCAACCCAGAATTTTACCCCCAGCTCAGAATCTCCCCCCAGCCCAGGATTTCCCCCCCAGCCCAGGATTTCCCCCCAACCCAGAATTTTACCCCCAGCTCAGAATCTCCCCCCAGCCCAGGATTTTACCCCCAGCCCAGGATTTTCCCCCCAGCCCAGAATTTCCCCTCAACCCAGAATCTCCCCCCAGCCCAGGATTTCCCCCCAGCCCAGCATTTCCCCCCAGCAGCACTCACTATAACATCGAATTTGGAGTAGATGTCCACCACACGTCCTGGGGAGGGAGAGGAGCAGCTCAAGCCCAGCCCAAGGTGCTCAGGAGGGGACACAGCCCCCAGGGAGGGTCCCTTGGGGACATCCAGGAGCGAGGACAGGACATCCTCACCCGAGTCATCCACCACGGGCAGGGCAGAGACGCGCTGCTGCACGAAGATGCCCAGGGCGACGTAGATGGGCGTGCTGGTGCCAACCACGGCGATGTTCCTGTAGGTGCCAATCTGCAGCTCCTCCAGCGTCCGTGCCATGAACTCAGGCTTGGGCACCTCTGAGATCTGAGGGGACAGGGAGGGGACAGGGCTGAGCACAGGACTGGGGGGTTGTGGGAGCCCCAGGTAGGGGTGGTGGGGAGGGTCCATGCAGGGTCCTGGGGGGCCTCTGGCACTGCAGGGTGTGCACTGGGAGTGCCAGGGTAGCACCTGGCACAGGGAGCTGGCACAGCCTGGGCTGGCACTTTGTACAGCCTGGACTGGGAGTGCCAGGGTAGCACCTGGAGCTGGCACAGCCCAGGATGGGGGTCTCAGGGCAGCCCCTGGCACAGCCTGGGCTGGCACTTGGTACCACCTGGACTGGGAGTGCCAGGGTAGCACCTGGACCTGGCACAGCCCAGGATGGGGGTCCTGGGACAACCTCTGGCACCTGGACCTGGCACAGCCCAGGCTGAGGGTTTCAGAGTGGCCCCTGCAGCAGCCAAAGGTTGTGGGGCAGATTTTGGCACAGCCTGAGATGGGGGTATCAGGGCAACCTCTGGCACAGGGAGCTGGCACAGCCTGGGCTGGTACTTGGTACCACCTGGACTGGGAGTGCCAGGGTATCACCAGGACCTGGCACAGCCCAGGATGGGGGTCCAGGGGCATCCCCTGGCACATCCTGGGCTGAGAGGTTCAGGGTGAACATCCTGGGCTAATCCTGGCACAGGCACCCCCTGGCACAGCCTGGCCAGGGCGTCCCAGTGTGGCCCTGGCACAGCCCAAACCGAGCCTCCTGGTCTGGCCCCACCACCACCAAGGGGGCAGAGACTCACAAAGAGCTTGAGGAACTTGAGGATGCGCTTGTGGGTGAGGATGTAGAGCGTGTTGCCCGAGTCGGGGTCGATGACGGGCAGGCGATGGATCTTGTTCCGGATCAGGGAGGAGACGGCGTCAAACAGGCTGTGGGGGGGCAAGGCATGGGGGGGATTTGGGGTGTTCCTGGCAGTGCCACCACCGGCTGTGCCCCTCTCCCTGCCCCCCCGGGGTACCTGGCATTGGGGGAAATGCACACCAGTGGCTTGAAGGAGTCTTGCAGATAAACCTCTGTGGGGGGAGAGGGCTGGGTGAGGGGATGGGGAAGGGGGGTGGGACATGCCAGGAAGGCCAGCAGTGACCCCCTCCCCTCACCTCTCCACGTCTCTATCTTGTGTTCCTCCAGCTCATAGATCTGCACCTGTGAGGAGGAGGAGGAGGAGGAGGAGGAGGAGGAGGAGGAGGAGGAGGAGGAGGAGGAAGATGGATCAGCAGGGTGAGGAGGGGGAGGCAGAGCCCGAGCTGAGCCCCCCCAGCAGACCCCAGCCCCTCACCATGGGGGATTTGTAGTAGCGGTGCAGGATGTTGATGAAGTCGGTGATGGTCAGCATTCCTGGGGGGGGCAGGCAGGGTGAGGAGGGTCCTGCCAGCCCCCCCAGAGACCCCCAGAGACCCCCCCACCTTTGCTCACCTACAAAACTTTGCTTTTTGCTGTCCCACAGCGGGGCTGCCCGCACACCGTTGGTGACCAGCGCGAAGAACGCCTTCTTCACCTGCAGGCACGGGGGTCAGGGAGCCCCAAAAAGTGCCCCCCCCCCACCCCAAAAGTGCCTCCTCGACCCCAAAAGTGCCCCCCCGGCCCTGGCACACCTGCAGGGATGTGTCGAAGACGACCAGTTTGGAGCTGGTGGGGATCAGGTCGTAGCAGCGATGGGATTTCATGAAGGCCGTGTAGGCACCGCGGTGAGCGTCCCCTGGGGGGGCAGCGTCAGGGGGCACCCCGAAACCTGGAGAACCCCAAAAAAACCCCGGGACATGCCCAATCCCAGACACCCCGAATCCTGTGGCACCCCCAATCCTGGGACACCCCAATCCCGGGACACCCCAATCCCGGGACACCCCAAATCCTGGGACATCCCAAATCCCACACACCTCAATCTTGGGAAACCCTAAATCCCAGACACCCCAAATCCTGTGGCGCCCCCAATCCCGGGACACCCCAAAATCCTCTGACACCCCAAAACCCGGGACATGCCCAATCCCAGGACACCTCCAATCCCAGACACCCCGAATTCTGTGGCACCCCCAATCCTGGGACATCCCAAAATCCCGGGACACCCCAAAATCCTCTGACGCCCCAAATCCTGGGACACCCTAAATCCCAGACACCCCAAATCCTGTGACACCCAATCCTGGGACACTCTAAATCCCAGACACCCCAAATCCTGTGGCACCCCCAATCCTGGGACACCCCAAAACCTGGAGAACCCCAAAACCCGGGACATCCCCAATCCCAGACACCCCAAATCCTCTGACACCCCAAAATCCTGTGACACCCCCATCCTGGGGTACCCCAAATCCCGGACACCCCAAACTCCGGGATATCCCCGCTCATGGGGCACCCCAAATCCCGGACACCCCAAACTCCGGGATATCCCCGCTCATGGGGCACCCCAAACTCCGGGATATCCCCGCTCATGGGGCACCCCAAACTCCGGGATATCCCCGCTCATGGGGCACCCCAAATCCCGGACACCCCAAACTCCGGGATATCCCCGCTCATGGGGCACCCCAAACCCTGGACACCCCAAACTCCGGGATATCCCCGCTCATGGGGCACCCCAAATCCCGGACACCCCAAACTCCGGGATATCCCCGCTCATGGGGCACCCCAAACCCTGGACACCCCAAACTCCGGGATATCCCCGCTCATGGGGCACCCCAAACCCTGGACACCCCAAACTCCGGGATATCCCCGCTCATGGGGCACCCCAAACCCTGGACACCCCAAACTCCGGGATATCCCCGCTCGTGGGGCACCCCAAATCCCGGACACCCCAAACTCCGGGATATCCCCGCTCATGGGGCACCCCAAACTCCGGGATATCCCTGCTCATGGGGCACCCCAAATCCCGGACACCCCAAACTCCGGGATATCCCCGCTCATGGGGCACCCCAAACCCTGGACACCCCAAACTCCGGGATATCCCCGCTCATGGGGCACCCCAAATCCCGGACACCCCAAACTCCGGGATATCCCCGCTCATGGGGCACCCCAAACCCTGGACACCCCAAACTCCGGGATATCCCCGCTCATGGGGCACCCCAAACCCTGGACACCCCAAACTCCGGGATATCCCCGCTCATGGGGCACCCCAAACCCTGGACACCCCAAACTCCGGGATATCCCCGCTCGTGGGGCACCCCAAATCCCGGACACCCCAAACTCCGGGATATCCCCGCTCATGGGGCACCCCAAACTCCGGGATATCCCTGCTCATGGGGCACCCCAAATCCCGGACACCCCAAACTCCGGGATATCCCCGCTCATGGGGCACCCCAAACCCTGGACACCCCAAACTCTGGGATATCCCCGCTCATGGGGCACCCCAAACCCTGGACACCCCAAACTCCGGGATATCCCCGCTCATGGGGCACCCCAAACTCCGGGATATCCCCGCTCATGGGGCACCCCAAATCCCGGACACCCCAAACTCCGGGATATCCCCGCTCATGGGGCACCCCAAATCCCGGACACCCCAAACTCCAGGATATCCCCGCTCATGGGGCACCCCAAACTCCGGGATATCCCCGCTCATGGGGCACCCCAAACTCCGGGATATCCCCGCTCATGGGGCACCCCAAACCCCGGACACCCCAAACTCCGGGATATCCCCGCTCATGGGGCACCCCAAACCCCGGACACCCCAAACTCCGGGATATCCCCGCTCGTGGGGCACCCCAAACCCTGGACACCCCAAACTCCGGGATACCCCCGCTCATGGGGCACCCCAAACCCTGGACACCCCAAACTCCGGGATATCCCCGCTCGTGGGGCACCCCAAACTCCGGGATATCCCCGCTCGTGGGGCACCCCAAACCCTGGACACCCCAAATTCTGGGATATCCCCGCTCGTGGGGCACCCCAAACCCTGGACACCCCAAACTCCGGGATATCCCCGCTCATGGGGCACCCCAAACTCCGGGATATCCCTGCTCATGGGGCACCCCAAATCCCGGACACCCCAAACTCCGGGATATCCCCGCTCATGGGGCACCCCAAACGCTGGACACCCCAAACTCCGGGATATCCCCGCTCATGGGGCACCCCAAACCCCGGACACCCCAAACTCCGGGATATCCCCGCTCATGGGGCACCCCAAACCCTGGACACCCCAAACTCCGGGATATCCCCGCTCATGGGGCACCCCAAACCCCGGACACCCCAAACTCCAGGATATCCCCGCTCATGGGGCACCCCAAACTCCGGGATATCCCCGCTCATGGGGCACCCCAAATCCCGGACACCCCAAACTCCGGGATATCCCCGCTCATGGGGCACCCCAAATCCCGGACACCCCAAACTCCGGGATATCCCCGCTCGTGGGGCACCCCAAACTCCGGGATATCCCCGCTCATGGGGCACCCCAAACCCTGGAGAACCCCAAACTCCGGGATATCCCCGCTCACGGGGCACCCCAAATCCCGGACACCCCAAACTCCGGGATATCCCCGCTCACGGGGCACCCCAAACCCTGGACACCCCAAACTCCGGGATATCCCCGCTCATGGGGCACCCCAAATCCCGGACACCCCAAACTCCGGGACAGGAACAGCCCTCGGGACACGCGTGGAGCTCCCCCGGTATCACCTTCCAGCTCCGCCGGGCTCTCGGCGGCCGGGCCCGGGCCGGGGCCGGGGTCAGGCTCGGGGCCGGGATCCTGGGGACAGGCGGGGTCGGGTCAGAGCGGCCGCGGTCCCGGTGCCCGACCGCCGGTGTCCCCCCCAGCCCCGCTGTCCCCTGCACAACCTCCATGGGTCCCGCTCGCTCCCGAGGCGCCGCTGCCCCGCCGCTTCCGCCCGGCTCCGGCCCCGCGCTCGCCCGGTCCCCGGTCCCGCTTCCGGCCGGTTCCCGGTCCCGCTTCCTCGCGGCTTCCGGCTCCGCTTCCGCCCGGTTCGTGCTCCGCTTCCGCCCGGTCACTGTCCCGCTTCCGCCCGGTTCCCGTCCCGCTTCCGCCCGGTTCCCGTCATGGTTCGTGCCCCATTTCCGTCCGGTTGCCGGAACCACTCCTGCCCCGTTCCCGGTTCCTGCCCTGCTTCCGCCCGGTCACTCCCGCCCCGTTCCCGGTCTCGTTCGGTTCCCGGTCCCGGTTCCGCTCGGTTCCCGGAACCACTCGGGCTCCGTTCCCGGTCCTGGTTCCGCCCGGTTCCCGGTAGCACTCCGGCCCCGGTCCCGGTTCCGCCCGGTTCCCGGAACCACTCCTGCCCCAGTCCCGGTTCTGCTCGGTTCCCCGTACCACTCCGGCCCCGTTCCCGGTCCCGGTTTTGCTCAGTTCCCGGTCCTAGTTCCGCCCGGTTCCCGGTTCCGTCCGGTTCCCGGTCCCGGTTCCTGCTCTGCTTCCGCCCCGTTCTCGGAACCACTCCGACCTCGCTCCCGGTCCCGGTTCCGCCCGGGTCTCGGCACCACTCCCGATCTTGGTTCCACCCGGTTCTTGCCCCGGTTCCGCCCGGTTCCCGGAGCCACTCCCGCCCCGGTCCCGGTTCTCGGAACCACTCCCGCCCCGGTCCCGGTCCCGGTCCCGGTTCCGCCCGGTTCTCGGAACCACTCCCGCCCCGGTCCCGGTCCCGCCGGGTCGCGGGGATGGTTTTTGGGGCGGGGGTTCGGGTCACACCTGGGGGCACCCCCGGGGGTTCGGGGACACGGCGGGGATGGCTCCGGGTGGGACAGACGGACATGAGATCCCCGGGACAGACGGACATGGGATCCCCGGGACAGGACGGGGTAGGACACACGGACATGGGATCCCGGGACAGACGGACATGGGCGTCCCGGGACAGGAGAGCGTAAGGACACACGGACATGGGATCCCGGGACAGGACGGGGTGGGACACACGGACATGAGATTCCCGGGACAGACGGACATGGGATCCCGGGACAGACGGACATGGGGGTCCCGGGACAGGAGAGCGTAAGGACAGACGGACATGGGGTCCCCGGGACAGGACGGGGTGGGGGACACACGGACAGGGGATCCCGGGACAGACGGACATGGGGTCCCCGGGACAGGAGAGGGGTGAGGACAGACGGACATGAGATCCCCGGGACAGACGGACATGGGGTCCCCGGGACAGGAGAGCGTAAGGACACACGGACATGAGATCCCCGGGACAGGAGAGGGGTGAGGACAGACGGACATGGGGTCCCCGGGACAGGACGGGGTGGGACACACGGACATGGGATTCCGGGACAGACGGACATGGGGTCCCCGGGACAGACGGACATGGGATCCCGGGACAGGACGGGGTGAGGACAGACGGACATGAGATCCCCGGGACAGACGGACATGGGGTCCCCGGGACAGGAGAGGGGTGAGGACAGACGGACATGGGATCCCGGGACAGACGGACATGGGGTCCCCGGGACAGGAGAGGGGTGAGGACACACGGACATGGGATCCCGGGACAGACGGACATGGGGTCCCGGGACAGGACGGGGTGAGGACAGACGGACATGGGATCCCCGGGACAGGACGGGCTGGGGACACACACGAGGGTCCCCGGGTTTGGGGACACAGCTTGGGGGGACCCAGGGCAGGGTCACTGATTTTGGGGACAGGACCGAGGTGTCCTCGATTGTCACCGTTGTCCCCTCCCAGACCCCCCTCCCCGAGCACCCCCCCGGAGGGATGAGGCGGCCTCGGCTTCTCACGCGCTTTATTTAAAATAACATCCAGTGGTTCCGGTATTGGTAAAAACGGGATTTCTACACGCCCCGGCCTATGTACAGCTCTGAAAGTTAAATTTCTCGTATATTTTTCTGTTAAAACTTTCTCATCCCCCCCCCACTCGCGCTTTTCCTTTTTTTTTTTTTTTTACTTTTTTAAAATTTTCTTTTTTTTAAAGATTTTTACCTTAAACCTTTTTTTTTTCGTTTCAGATTTTTTTAGGGTTTTTTTTTTGTTTTTTTGCAGCTTTGACGAGTTTGCGGAAGCAGCTTTTTCAAGATCGGCCCCGGCCCCCCCCCCCCAACACTGCACGGGGGGGGTGGGGGTGGGGAGGAGGGGGGCACCACCCCCCCATCAGACCCGACCCCCTCCCCATTTTCCAGGAGGAGCAAGGAGGGTCTCCCTCCCCCTTCCTTCCCCGTGCCGTGTTTGTGCGTTTAGAGACCCCCGGCGCCCCCCGGGAGTGGGGAGGGGGCGGGCAGGGACCCCCGGGGTGGGGTTGGGGGGCTGGGGAGGGGGCCATGGGGGGGGGGGAGGGGGGGGGTGTTAATGCCCACTCGCTGCTTCGCTCTCCGTGCCCACCCCTGCCTGGCAGGAGGTTCCAGAGAGAGAGAGAGACCCCCCCCCAAACCCCAAAATCCCCACCCTCACACTTCGGAGATTGGGTTTTAAGACCCCCCCCCCGCCCCCACCACACACACACACCTTTTTTGAATTTTTTTTTTTTGCCCCCTGCACCCCCAAATCTCAGCCCAGCAGAGCACAAAGAGCCCCCCCCTCCCCAGCCCCGTCTAGTATATACAATATAAGGTATAAATAGATAAATAACCTTCCCCCCCCCCACACCCCAGTGCAGCCCCAGCTGGGAGGGCCAAGGGTGAGCATGGGGGGGGGGCGGGAGAGGGGGGGGGGCTCCATCCAACCCCTCCAGCCACCTGTGGGAAGGAGGGGGTCCCCACCCAGCCCCTCCAGCCCCCCCACCAGAGCTGGGGAGTGGGTTTGACCCCCCCCATCCCCACCTCACACCTTGGCACGTCACACGGCTGGGACCTCCTAAGGGGGGGGGGGGCAAGGAGGGGGTGTCCCCGTGTCCCCCCTTCAAGGAGGGGGGCACAGGGAAGCCACATCCTCTGAGGGAGAGGGAAAGACCCCCCCCCAAACTTTGGGAGGGAGGGTGGGGGGGGGGGGGGCTCACATTTTAAAAACAACAACAAATAAAAAGAAACAAATCTAACACTTAAAATGAGGTAGGTTTGGGTGCAGAAGCTCCTTGTGTCTGTCGGGGTCTTGGCTGCATCCCGCCGCCGCTCCGGGGTTCTCGTCCACACGCACAAACAAAAAAACAACAACAAAAAAAAAAAAATAAAAGAGATCAAAAAGGAACCGAGAGAGCGAGCTCTGGCCACCGCCACGCCGGGCGGGGCAGAGCCCGGATTGTCGAGCTCAAGGAGTCTGTGTTACCTTGGTAATTAGCGAGCAAATATTATTAGTTTCTAAAAAAAAAAAAAAAAAAAACCAAAAAAAAAAGGACAAGAAAAAAAAAAAAACCCCAATAAAATAAAATAAAATAATCGTTATATCCAGACCGGCTCCGCACAATCGCTCCGGCCACGCTGGGCCCGGCGCTGCTCCCCATCCGTGGCTCTCCCACACGAAGGGAGGCAGGCAGGGGGTGGTGAAGGGGGCATTTCTGAGCCCCCCCTCACTCCTTTTTTTTTTTTTTTTTTCCTCCTCGCAGGACGAAGCAAAGAAAACCCTGAGTTGCCAGTTCATCTGTCTGTCCGTCCGTCCCGCTCGGGCAGGGCCGGCAGCGCCGCAGCCGCTGCTCTCCCTCCGTGGTGCCCGGCCGCCCCTGGCACCTCCTGCAGCCCTGGGGGCGCTGGGCCAGGTCTCTGAGGCGGGGGTGGCAGCCCCCAGCCCCTTTTTTTTTCCTCCCAGTTAGTTCATCCACTTCCTGCAATTCCAAGCTCCACAGTGGCAGGGGATCTTGTGCTGATCGTCCTCGAAGTCGAACTGGTAGTCGTAGGTGAGCTGGGAGGGAGTGGGGGGAGTCAGCCAAAGCACAGAGATCAGCCCTGCCACCTCCAGCCCGCCCTCCCTGGGTCCCCTGTCGCAGATATCTTTTATGAAAAATCTTTTCTTGAAGATTTTTTTTCCTCCTGAGAAGCTGAGAAGCCTCAGGAACAAAATGCAAACAATGGTTATCTGCTGCTGCGGAATGCAACGGGTGGATCTTTGATTTACCCAGCTGGTTCAGACAGAGAGCTGAGCCACAAACCTTTGTTATCATTCTTTGTTTTTCTATTCTTAGCCTTCTGATGAAATCCTTTCTTCTATTCTTTTTGTACAGTTTTAATGGGATATATATGATAAAATAAGAAATCAAGCCTTCTGAAACGTGGAGTCAGATCCTCGTCTCTTCCCTCAACCTGAGACCCCTGTGAACACCGTTCACAAATCCCCCAGGACCCCCTGAGCACCCCCTGAGTCCCTCACTGACCTCCTCCCCCTTGGGGATGCGCCGGCTGGAGATGATGATGATCTTGTCCTCCTTGTCGAAGGTCACGACTTCGGCCACGCAGTTCGGGGCACACGAGTGGTTGATGTACCTGGGGGACGAGCGGGGCTCAGCACCAACCCAGGGGCAGGACAGACGGACGTCGTGGCTCCCTCTGGGGGTATCCCACCAGCCCAGAGCCCCCCTCTGTGCTCACCTGGCCGGGCCCCCCGTCAGCGTGGCGTCAATGACGTGCTCGTTGTTGATGCGGAACATGTAAATGCCGCGGTTCTGCCATGGACAGAAGAAGGGGTTCAGGGGTGCACCGAGGTCCCCATATCCCACCTGAATTGACTTCCACCACCCCCTGTCCCACTGGAGACCCTCAAACACCGTATGAGTCGTCCACATCCCACCTGAGTTGCTCCATGTCCTACCAGAGCTCCCAAAATCCCACCTGAGGCCCTACCAGAACCCTTGATATCCCTCTCAAGTTCCTCCACGTCCCGAGTCTCCACATGTCCTGCCAGAGCCTTCAACATCCCACCCAAATTCACTCTCATGCCACCTAAACCCCCAACATCCCATCTGACTCCCCAATGTCCTTCTCAAAGTCCCTCCATGTTCCACCAGAGCCTTCAACATCCCACCCACGTCCACTCTCATCCCACCTGATCCCCCAATATTCCACCTGACTCTTCCCACGTCCTTCTCAGAGTCCCCCCATGTTCCACCAGAGCCCACAATGTCCCACCCAACTCCACCCACGTCCCACCTGAGCCCCCAACAACCCATCTGACTCCCCAATGTCCTTCTCAGAGTCCCTCCATGTTCCACCAGAGCCTTCAACATCCCACCCACGTCCACTCTCATCCCATCTGAGCCCCCAACAACCCATCTGACTCCCCAATGTCCTTCTCAGAGTCCCTCCATGTTCCACCAGAGCCTTCAACATCCCACCCACGTCCACTCTCATCCAATCTGAGCCCCCAACAACCCATCTGACTCCTCCCAAGTCCTCAGAGTCCCTCCACGTTCCACCAGAGCCCACAAGGTCCCACCCAAGTCCCTCCACATCTCGCCCAAGCCCCCACACAAGCCCCTAGCAGAGCCCCACCTGCTCCTCATAGATCTTCTCCCGCCTGTTGGCCACCTCGTTGCGGATGATGGTGCCGATGTACTCGATGACCATGGTGTGCTTCTCGATGTCCTTGGCCGCGTAGAGCCCCAGCCCCTGGATGCGGGAGCGCGCCAGGTACACGTTGTTCTTCCACTCCGTCTTCAGGCGCCGGTACTGGGAGGACTTGGAGTGCACAAACTGTTTGCTGTAGGGCGTGTTGGTCTCGCCCGTGAACGTGCTCTGGTAGGCCTTGGACATGCTTGTGCTGTTCAGGGTGTGGGGCCTTTCAGGGAAGGGGGATGAGAAGGGTTAGAGATGAGAGATCCCAGCTCTGCTGGTGGATCCCAGCTCTGCTGGTGGATCCCAGTTCTCCTGGTGGATCCCAGCCCTGCTTACCGCTTGTAGTGGGTGAGGATCTTGGGCTCGGAGCGGGCGCAGCCGGTGGGATTGATCATCAAGGGCAGCTCCATCAGAGGATGGCGCCCGTAGCGGAACAGGTAATTCTGGCAGCTCTCCACACCCGGCAGCTGCAGAGGGGGGACACGGAGAAGGGGTCAAGAGGCAGCAGCAGAAGAGGCACCGGGTCCTTCCTCCACACTTGAAGGTGTGGAGGAGAGAGCTCCATGCCCACGCCGGGACCTACCGACTCGGCGATGCGCAGCACCGCGTGCACCGTGAGGCCGAAGAGCTCCTCGCCCTTCAGGTACTCGGGGAAGAGTCGCAGCATGTCGGCCTCCTTCCTCATCATCGCCACTGGCTCGATGATCCGGTTCCACACAGCTGCCAAGGGAAGGGAGAACCACAGAATTAATGAGGCTGGAAAAGACCTCCAAGATCATCGAGTCCAAGTGACCAATCACCACCTGGTCACCAGAGCAGAGCACTCAGGGAAGGGAGAACCACAGAATTAACGAGGCTGGAAAAGACCTCCAAGATCATCGAGTCCAAGTGACCAATCACCACCTCATCACCAGAGCAGAGCACTCAGGGAAGGGAGAACCACAGAATTAATGAGGCTGGAAAAGATCTTCAAGATCATTGAGTCCAAGTGACCAATCACCACCTGGTCACCAGAGCAGAGCACTCAGGGAAGGGAGAACCACAGAATTAATGAGGCTGGAAAAGACCTCCAAGATCATCGAGTCCAAGTGACCAATCACCACCTGGTCACCAGAGCAGAGCACTCAGGGAAGGGAGAATCACAGAATTAATGAGGCTGGTAAAGACCTCCAAGATCATCGAGTCCAAGTGACCAATCACCACCTGGTCACCAGAGCACAGCACTCAGGGAAGGGAGAACCACAGAATTAATGAGGCTGGAAAAGACCTCCATGATCATGAAGTCCAAGTGACCAATCACCACCTGGTCACCAGAGCAGAGCACTCAGGGAAGGGAGAACCACAGAATTAATGAGGCTGGAAAAGACCTCCAAGATCATGAAGTCCAAGTGACCAATCACCACCTGGTCACCAGAGCAGAGCACTCAGGGAAGGGAGAACCACAGAATTAATGAGGCTGGAAAAGACCGCCAAGATCATGAAGTCCAAGTGACCAATCACCACCTGGTCACCAGAGCAGAGCACTCAGAGAAGGGAGAACCACAGAATTAATGAGGCTGGAAAAGACCTCCAAGATCATGAAGTCCAAGTGACCAATCACCACGTTGTCACCAGAGCAAAGCACTGAGTGCCACAGGTTGAATACGGGGACCTCAAGCCATTTTCCACCACCCCACCCTCTGATGTGGCTCAGCCACTGGCACAAAGGTTGAACGCTGGCATATCCCAACTCCTTACCTTGTGGTGAGGAGTCAGAGAAGACAAGATCCTCCAGACCCTGCTCGATGACCTGCACGACGAACTCGGGGCGCCCGTTGTTCTCGCAGATGGTGCAGCGGTAGCAGCAGCGGCGGTTGTTGGTCCGCAGGCTCCAGTAGATGCGCGTGGCCTCGTAGCCCACGGGGTAGAGGGCGGTGACGCTGTGGAAATCGGCCATCTGGTGGGGCAGCAGCTGCCCGATGGCGTGGAAGACCAAGCCGCCCACGCGGAACATGTGGAGCCGCTCGCCGCGCTGGATGATGCTGGCGATCTGCTTCACCTCGTCCCGCTCGATGTAGACGCGGCGGAAAACGGTGAAGCTGCTGAGCTCCTGCTCGCAGGGCCCCTTCAGCTTGTGCAGGGGACACAGCATGGTCTTGTCCTTGAAGAACATGCACTTGGCGCGGATGGCGCAGGCGAAATGGTACACGCTGGGGCAGCGGATGCGGTTGCAGCTGTTGGTGGCGCCGGTTTTCTGGCACAGGGAGCACTTGGTGAGCAGCCCACGGTGCAGGGCCACCTCCACGTTGATCAGGGCCCCTCCCTGAGTCTCGTACACCTCCGTGGACCACAGGGCGCAGTTCAGGTGGACCCAGAGGTCGAGGTCAAGGTTGAGCAGGCGGGCCGGCCCGTCCGTGGCCCCGTCGCCCTCCTCGTGACAGAAGCAGCACTTGCGCATGTCCTGCGGCACCTTCTCGGGGCGCAGCGTGGTTCCCAGCTTGTCGATGAACTCGGCGATCTCCTTGTCCCCGTCGCGCTTGGCTCCCCCCTTCTGGATGGTGACGAGGAAGCGCAGCCGTTTCCAGCGCACCCCCTTCCACTTCTTCAGCCGCGGCCTCGCCTCGTCCCCGTCCTCCAGAGGCCGCGAGCGCGGCTTGAAACGGGGAGGGGAGTGGACAGCCGTGGCTCCTTCCTCCTGGGGGGCTGGCGAGGGGGCCGGTGGCAGTGGTGACAACGGGGCTGGGGCTGCCTCGTGGGACGCCTCGGGGTCGGGGACCCTGGTGGGCTCAGCGGGGCTGGATGGGGAGGGGACGGAGGGGGACAGCGGGGGCGAGGGTTCCTGGGGCAGGACAGAGAGCTGCCGCACGTCCAGGTTGGAGACGTTGTTGACGTAGCAGTGGTGAAGGGTCTTCTCAGGAGCAGGGCTCTCCTGTGGTGTGGGGGGCATGGGTCAGAGTGTTGCAGGGATGGAGACTCCCAACCTCCCAGAACATGGCAGGGATGGAGACTCCCAACCTCCCTGAACATCACAGGGATGGAGACCCCCAACCTCCCTGAACATTGGCAGGGATGGAGACCCTCAACCTCCCTGAACATCACGGGGATGGAGACCCCCAACCTCCCTGAACATCACGGGGATGGAGACCCCCAACCTCCCTGAACATCACGGGGATGGAGACCCCCAACCTCCCTGAACATCACAGGGATGGAGACCCCCAACCTCCCTGAACATCACAGGGATGGAGACCCCCAACCTCCCTGAACATCATGGGGATGGAGACCCCCCAACCTCCCTGAACATCACGGGGATGGAGACCCCCAACCTCCCTGAACATCGCAGGGATGGAGACCCCCAAGCTCCTGAACATCAGAGGGATGGAGACCCCCAACCTCCCTGAACATGGCAGGGATGGAGACCCCCAACCTCCCTGAACATCACGGGGATGGAGACCCCCAACCTCCCTGAACATCCTTGTCCCTGCAAGGGCATCAGCATCCCACATGCCCCAACCCTGCAAGGACCTCCTGGATTCCTTCCAGGCAGACTCAGCACCAGCCCATAGGGAGACTCAGACCCCCAAGAAACTGCCTGCAGTCATGGGGTGACCTACAGGGACCGCCTCTACCAGAGAATCCCTGCTCCCCAACACAGCCACAGCCCCATGGGTGCCCCAAAGCCCCCCTCCCAGTCTCTCCCAGCCCTGTGGGGACTCCTGCATGCCACTGACCTGTCTGAGCAGCGTCAGGAGGTCCAGCTCGCCCTTGAGGCTGTACCCTGGCAGCACCGCATCAAACTGCTTCAGCCACTCCGAGCTGCTGTCCGGCACCTTCCCAGCCAGAGCCTTCTCCTTCCCTCCGAGCATTCCTGGGACAGGGATGGACCACCCATCATGGGGGTCCCAGCCTGGGGCCATGGGGGGCCACGGGGACAAGGGGAACACTCACCAGCCATATCAGTCTCCACCTTCTTGGCCTCAACCACAGCTGCTCGCACAGGGCCGTCGGGGAACAGCACCTCGTAGGAGCTGGGGATCTTCATGCTCAGCAGCTCAGCCATGGCCACCATCACCCCATTGAGGTTCTAGGTGAGAGGAAAGCAGGATTGGGTCCAGGGTGACACAGGTGTCACTGTGTTAGGTCACTGCTGAGACCCCAAGGGTCTTGAATCTCCCGATCCCTTCACTCACCTTGGCGGCTGCTGCAGACACCGTCAGCATGACGGAGACCTCGCTGCTCTTGCCCTTCTCCCACGGGGCTCCAGGGCCTGCTGCCCCCACCTTCCCTGGAGGAGCCCCAAAGGGCTCTGCGACCTCATAGGGTTTGGTGTCGGGGAACACTGGTGTGGGGAGAGGGGGGTCAGAGCCATGGGGAGCAGAGCCAGGGTCAGAACTGTGCAGACCCACAGCCACCCATGAGCCCACCCAGCTGCCCCAGATCCCTGAAGGAAACCCACCACCCTGCAAATCCTGACATCCCACACTTCCCAAGAACCCTTCCCCTGGCTCCTTTAATCCCCTCCTAGACCAGGAACTCCATCCTGCCCCATCCATATCCCTTCTAACCTGACAGACGTGCTCCAGACCCCCCTCCCTGTGCTGCACATCCCACAACCTCCCTCCTGCCCATCCATATGGGCCACAGAACCACTCCTGCCCTGACCCACACACCCCTCCAGCCCATGCCACCTGGGATGCTGGCCCGGGGGATGATGGGGATGATGGGGGACAGCACACGCTCCTCCAGCTCTGGCTTGGCCTCGCTGAGCAGTGGGAAGCGGAGCAGCTCCTCGCCCAGGACGCTCTCGGGGGATGAAGCAGGGACGATGCTGTCGGGGGAGTCGCTCTCGTCGTCGCTCTCCATCCTGTGGGGAGGGAGGTGTCAGGGGCCACAGGGCCTGGTGTCACAGACATCTTTTATGAAAAATTAGGATTTTTCCTCCTGAGAAGCTGAGAGGCCTCAGGAACAAAATGTAAGCAATGGTTATCTGCTGCTGTGGAATGCAACAGGTGCATCTGTGATTGGTCTCATACAGTTGTTTCTAATTAATGGCCAATCACAGCCTTTGTTATCATTCCTTCTTTTTCTACTCATAGCTAGCCTTCTGATGAAATCCTTTCTTCTATTCTTTTAGTATAGTTTTAATATAATATATATCACAAAACAATCAATCAAGCCTTCTGAAACATGAAGTCAGATCCTCGTCTCTTCCCTCCTCCTAAGACCCCTGTGAACACAGTCACAGCCTGGTGTCACCCATGGAGGGGCTGATGTCACTTGTGGGGGGTCACCACAAAGGGGGTCTCACCTGACGTCCTCGGTCTGGTTGTGTGGAGGGGTGGGCAGTGCTGCCAGCAGGTCCAGGCTCTTCACCTCCACAGCTGGTGCATCTGCACAGAAGAGATGGGTGTCACCAGGGAGGGCGACAGGTGGCAGCAGCACGGATTCTGTGCCACCCCTGTGCCAGCCAGCCTCACCTTTCTGCCCGTGGGGCTCACGGGCTGGGTCGGCGTCCTTGGGCTGCTCCCCCAGCTCTTCAGGGGCCGTGACACCGTTCACCATCTTCTGCTGCACGGAGGGAGGGGGTGTGGGGGGCAGCGAGGAGGGTGGCGTGGGTGGGTTGCTGAGGTTGTTCTGGGTGGGGGAGACGGTGGGGTGAGAACAGCAGGATGGTCCAGGAGCCCCGGAAAAGGGGGACAACCCCCCTCTCACCTTGGTGAGCAGCTGGGAGTAGTAGTCAGGGACGCTGTCGAGCACAGCGCTGCCAAAGGCGCCCCTCAGCTGGCTCTTCCCATTGATGGGGCTGCTGCCGAAGGGCGCAAAGAGGCTGAAGTTGGCCATGATGGTCGGCTCCGTCAGCGGCAGCAACGACAGCTCCTGGGGACAAAGTGGTGAGGGGAGGGGACAAGGGCAAAGGAAGCCCCCTGCCACACCCTGGCCCACAGCTGTCACAGGCAACTTTAATGAAAAATCCTTTCCTTAGGATTTTTCCCCCTGAGAAGCTGAAAGGCCTCAAGAACAAAACGCAAACATTGGTTATCTGCTGCTGTGGAATGCAACAGGTGGATCTGTGATTAGTCCATGTTAAATGTTTGTAATTAATGGCCAATCACAGCCCAGCTGGCTCAGACACAGAGCCCGAGCCACAAACCTTTGTTATCATCCTTTGCTATTCTATTCTTAGCTAGCCTTCTGATGAAACCTTTCCTTCTATTCTTTTAGTATAGTTTTAATGTAATATATATCATAAAATAATAGATCAAGCCTTCTGAAACATGGAGTCAGATCCTCATCTCTTCCCCAGTCCAAGAACCCCTGTGAACACCGTCACACACGGCCATACCTGCTTCAGCTGCTTCATGAGGGCCTCGCCAGGACGCAGCCCCTCATCCTTGCGCAGCTTCTTGCGGGACGCCGGGATCCGCTCGTTGCCTTTCTGTACCCGCTTAGGCTTGGTGGCTGCTGGTTTCCTGGCAATGGAGGGGTCCTGAGGAGGGAAAAGGGGGCATGAGCAGTGCCAGCACAGTCCCTCACCCATCTCACCCCCAGCCCAGCCTCTCCTGCTCACCTCCCGGCCCAGCAGCAGTGACTGTGGTCGTGGCTCTGTCCCAGCGTTCCGGTTCTCCACGTGCCCGTTGAGCTCGCCGGGGCTCTGAGCTGAGAGCTGCACGTTCTTGGCCCGCAGCAGCTTCTGCAGCAGCAGGTGCCCAGCCTCAGAGCGCCCACCCGGGGCCAGCAGGTTGTTGGCTTGGCTGTCCCCAGGGTCCCCATTGGCCTCGGGTTTTGCCGTCTCGTCTCCATCCACCTCACACTGCGCCACTGCCGCCGCCTCTTCCTTCGGCTCCTGCTTCACCAACACCTGGGGGGCTTCGCCTGCTGCGGGGGCCCCCTCTGGCACAGCCCCATTGATGCGGGTCTCACCAGGGTCAGCTGGGTCCACCCCAGGTGCCTCAGGCTCCCAGGGGCCGTGTGCTGGGTCAGGGAGGGCCCCGCTCGGCGCGGGAGTCAACCCCGGCTCCGTGGGTGCTGCAGGGCTGGGGGCCAAGGCCGGGATCCCCGGCGATGTCTTCTTTGGCTCTTGGGGGCTCTGCTCGGGGCTGCCCAGGTGCTGGGGGGCACAGCCCAGGGGAGAGGGGGCTGGTGGCGTGGGGAGGCGGATGAGGCCGGGCTGGGGGCCACGGGCAGCCAGAGCTGCCTGAACCAGCTCAGCCAGGGGCTGCTGGGGAGGCTGCCCTGGCAGTGCCCGCCCCGCCTCGGTGGCAGAGCTGCTTTGTGCCTCTGCTGGGGCATCCGCCCGGGGCTGGAAAAGGGACCCCATGGGACGAGGGGGCTGGCGGGTAGGCTGCAAGCTGTAATCCGGGGCCTGCCCGGGGAAGGGGCCGGGGGTCCGTAGCGCCTGGTTCTGCTGCAGCAGGCTCTGCTGGTGCCGCTGCACCAGGAGGGCCTGGAGCTGCTGCTGCTGCTGCGGCGTCAGATGCCGCAGCTGCGGGTTCTTGGCCAGGACACCCTGGAGCTGCGCCCGGATCTGGCCCATCACCGGCCCTGGCACCTGCCCCAGGAGACCTGGGGGCAGAGTGGCCGTGCCCGACGCCGGCCCTACTTTGTGCTGAACGGGGCTCTGGAGCCGCGGAGGCTGCGGCTGCCCTGGCAGCGCCCCTGCCACCCCCTTGCCTGGCTGCTCTGGGGGCCGCGGTGCCGGCACCATGGCCTGTGCTGGGCCTGCTGTCCCACAACCCAGGGCTTGCTCTGCCACCCCAGCCGTGTCCCCGTGCTGCTGGGACAGCTCAGGGTGCACGGCCCCAGGGCTCTGCAGCGATGAGGCGAGCAGGGCACCAGGCTGCCCGGGGGCTGCCCGCATCACACCCGGCTGTGGGGAGCTCAAGAGGAGCTGCTGGCCCTGCCCTAGCTCAGCCTGGTGCTTGGGGGCTGAGGGCTCCCCCAGCCCCGAGGGGTTCAGGGCTCCCTGCTGCTCCCCGTGCAGCTGCCCCCCACTCTCACCGCCCTCAGCGTGCAGGGCGCTGCCGTCCATCCCCGCCGGCTGCTCCTTGGCAGCCAGGACCGCTGGGGCCGGCTGCATTCCCTGACTCAGGTGCAGCACAGAGGGGGTCTGGCCCCCTGCCCCGTGCTGCGGAAAGTGCTGCATGGAGGGCTGCCCCTGGCCCAGCCCCAGGAGACCTGGCTGGGCAGCCGCTGCTGAGTTCTGCTGCTGCTGCTGCTGCGGAGCCAGCAGCGCCCGAGACTGCCCCAGCTGCTGGGATAGCACGAGCCGGTGGCTCAGCATCCCTGGAGTCTGCGGGGTCAGCTGGGGCGAGCCCAGCACCCGCTGCTGGTGGGAGGCCAGGACCACCTGGCGCTGGGCTGGGGGGTGGCCCAGCACGCCAGGCTGGTGCTGCAACCCTGGCCCGTGGCCCAGCACGCCTGGCTGCTGCTGGGGTGACAGCTGCTGCACCAGGAGGCTCTGCTGGCTGCCCAACAGCCCCGGCTGCTTCGGCACCATGGGCTGAGCTCCTGTGCCAGGCTGTGGGGCTGGGGGCTGCTGCTGCTGCTGGCCCAGCAGGCCAGGCTGGCCCGGCACGGCTGTTGGCTGCACTGGGGCCTGGCCCAGCACACCTGGCTGCTGCATGGATGCCTGGCCCATCATGCCTGGCTGCTGCAGTGATGTCTGGGCCAGCACGCCTGCCTGTTGCATTGAAGTTTGTCCCATCACACCTGATTGCTGCATGGACGTCTGTGCCATGATGCTCTGTGGCTGCATCGAGCTCTGTCCTATCAAACCTGGCTGCTGCATGGACGCCTGACCCATCACACCCTGCTGCTGCATCGATGTCTGTCCCATCACACCTGGCTGCTGCATGGATGCCTGTGCCATCACACCTGGCTGCTGCAGCGACGCCTGTCCCATCACACCTGGCTGCTGCATGGAGCTTTGACCCATCACGCCCTGTTGCTGCATCGACGCTTGTGCCATGACACCTGCTGGCTGCAGTGACGTCTGTCCCATCACACCTGATTGCTGCATGGCTGCCTGTCCCATCACACCTGACTGCTGCATGGCTGCCTGTCCCATCACGCCCGGCTGCTGCATTGATGCTTGTCCCATCACGCCCTGCTGCTGCATGGCCGCCTGTCCCATCACACCTGGCTGCTGCAGCGACACCTGGCCCATCACACCCGGCTGCTGCATCGACGTCTGTCCCATCACACCCGGCTGCTGCTGCAGCGACACCTGGCCCAGCATGTTCTGCTGCTGCAGTTTCTGTGCCAGCTGCATCCTCTGCAGCTGCCGCTCCTGCATCAGCCGGCTGTCAGCCGCCAGCCCGCGCAGCGCCGGGTTCCCGCTGAAAAACGCGCCAGAGGATCCGGGTCCGGGGGCATTTCCTACAGGCTGCTGCCCCATGAAGGACAGACCCTGCTGCACGGCCATGGACACACCGCCCTGGGGCAGACGCAGCCCCCCGGGCTGCCCCGGCTGCTGCCCGAGGCCCTGCGCTCCCACCAGGGCTCCCCCGGGCTGCTGCACGCCGTGCGCTGACAGGAGCTGGCCCGGGAGCTTGGACATGAGGCGGGGGCTCTGCGAGGGGCTCAGCGCCATCACGGCTGAGGCCTGGTGCTGGTGCTGCTGCTGCTTGTTGCGGTATTCAGCCATGAGGTTGGTGTGCTCCTTCTGCTGCTTCCGCACCTGATGGGGACGGCAGGGCGTCAGTGCGAGGAATGGCATGGAATTAGCGCCAGGAATGGCACGGAATCAGTGCCAGGGACAGGGAGACAGCCCAGCCTTAGCACTGGGGATGGTGGGGCATCAGCATGAGGAATGGCACAGATTTAATGCCCAGGACAGGGGAGCAATAGCATCAGGAATGGCACAGATTTAATGCCCAAGACAGGGGAGCAATAGCATCAGGAATGGCACAACAACAGTGCTAGAAATGGCACACCACCACCACCAGAAATGGCATGGCTTTACTACCAGGGACAGGAAGGCATCAGCACAAGGAATGGCACAGGATAAATGCTGAGGACAGTGGGGCATCAGTGCTGCAGACAGCAGGGTATTAGTGCTGGGAATGGCAGTGCATTAGTGCCAGAATAGCAGGGCATTAGCCCTGGGAATAGTGGGACATCAACACCAGGAATGGCAGAGTGTCAGTGCCAGGAACAGCAGGGAATTAATACCAGGACTGGCACAGCATCAGTGCTGGGGACAGCAGGGCAGTAGAGCCAGAAATGGCACTTTGACTCTGAGGACATCACTCAGTTTGCACTGGGGATGGCACAGTGCTAGAATCAGGAATAACGAGGCTGGCACTGGGAACAGTGGGACATCCCCGTTTGCACCAGGGACAAGGTGCCCACCCACATGCAGCGTCCTACCTGGTCCAGCTGCTTCTGGATCTTGCTCTGCTGCTCTGTCACCAGCTTCAGCTTCTCAGCATCAGCCTCAGGGAACTCCCGGCCGGCTTTCTTGGCCGTGCGCTGCTTGGCACAGAGCGCCTTGCGGGACTTGCGGTGCGCCCCGATCTGCTCCTCCAGCACCTTCAGCTGCATCTGCAGCAGCTGCTGCGTGTGGAACAGCCACTCCTCGTACTGCCGCTGGTCAGCCTCGTCTGTGGCATGGGGAGAGGGCTCAGATCAGTGGGGAGCCCGGGTAAGCTGGGTCAGTGGGGACCTCCAAGTCAGCAGGGAACCCAGGTCAGTGGTGACCCCCAGGTCAGTGGAGACCCCCAGGTCAGTGGAGACCCCAGCCCCGGGGGCCAGGGTGAGCCCTTGTCCCACCCCACACCAGCCCTGCCACGTCAGTACTCACTGATGACACCCTGTGCAAAGGTGGGTGGGTTGGGGCGAGCCTGGGTCGGGTCTGTGCCACTCCGCTCCTGGAAGAAAGAGGAATGTTTGGGACACATGCTGTGGATTTCTGTCCTCTCCCCACAGACTCCATCCCCACCAGCTCTGACCTGCCAGCCCCAAGAAATCCCTGCAGACCCTCTGGACACCCCACTCACCTGCCCACTCCCTGCCAGTAAGTGGTTCTGCATCTCAGAGACAGCCGGGCCCCCCGAGAGCCGCTGGGCCAGCAGGGAAACCTGTTGCCTTTGGGGGACACACACATGGGCTGTGAGCCAGAACCAAAGCAACCTGCCTGCCCCACCCTGTGGCCCCCAGATCCCCTTGTGTGTTACCTGTTCATGCCTGGGGCCACCCCAATGCTGCCCTGAGCCATCACCTTCTTGATGCCCTTCAGTGCCACCATCTTGGCCTTGGCAATGGGGTCCATGATGTCCTCAGCTGCAAACTTGTCCAGGTCTGCTGGGACAGAGACCACAGCACGTTCAGCCCTATGCCCCTCACCCAAAAGGGCCCTGTGATCCCCCAGAAAAATCCCCCCCAGCCCCTACCTGTGTCTGGGAAGAAGCTGTTGGCCAACTGCTGCTGCATGACGAGCTGGGGGGGCTTCAGGCCCAGGGGTGGGGGGCTGCACCCCGGCCATCGGCTTCTGCACCAGCACCTGCTGCTGGCTCTGCTGTGGCTGCCCCAGGGCCACCTGCACCCCGTGGGGGGACGACAGCACGTGGGGCTGCCCAGAGCCCATGCCCATGTGGGGGGCCAGAGCTGGGCCCTGCTGGGGTGCGTTGAGCCGAGGGGGCTGTGGTGGCAGCAGAGGTGGCCGGGCCACCAGCCCCAGCTGGAGGGGGGTCTGAGGGGTGCCCAGACGGGGTGGTTGCCCCTCGGGAGGCTGCCCAGATGCCCCTGTGTGCAGCATGGGGTGCCCCGGGGCTTGGAGGTGGGGGGCGCCACGGGGCAGGTGGGCTGACATCTGCTGCTTCTTCTGCAGCTCCTTCTTCTCGTGCTCCAGGAGGTCCTCGATGAGCAGGGGCAGCTCGCTGGCCACCAAGGAGCTCTCCATCTTGTCCAGGTCATCTGCTGGTGAGTGCCGGGCGCTGCCCAGCCCCAAAGCTCCGCTGTCCAGCTCAAACTTCTCCAGCAAGGGGTTGCTCTGGCCACCCAGCTGGGCAGTTGCCAGCCCACGGCCAGGGCCGGTGTAGGGGTCCTTCTCCAGCACGGGGACACCAGCGTGGCCACTGTTGGAGAACTGAGTCATGCCGAGGCGAGTGGGGCCGGTGCTGGAGCTCAGGAGGGTCTGGCCAGGTTTGACACTCAGCCCCAGCGAGGCAGAGATTTTATCTGTGCCCTGCAGTGCTTCTGACTTGATGGGAGGGGGCCAGTGGTGGTGAACTGGCAGGGTGAGGTCTTCAGGCAGCCATCCTCCAGCTTGGGCTTGACATCAGTGGGGCCAGCGAGCCGGGCTTTGCCTCAGCACCCTGCGCCTTGAAAGCTGGCTCAGGGGCCAGCACGGTGCCAGTGGGGCAGGCAGAGAGTCCCAAGCCCATCCCAGCCACCAGTCCCTTCCTTGGGCACCTCCTGATCCTCCGCAGATGGGGTCACATCTTTGCTGTCCCCAGGCTCAGGAAGCTTCAAGGTGGGTGCTGGTGGCTCTGTCTTGAGCTGGGCCTCACGCTCTGCCTTCTCGTTGGCCGACTCCACCAGGCGCAGGTGCTCGTTGAAGATGTCCTTCTTGTCCCCCGGTGTCCAGCTCGGGGTCGGTGTAGGCCAAGCAGGTCAAACTCATCACCGTTCAGCAGGTCATCGAGGTGGGGGTCTGCTGTCTCCAGGCTGTCCAGGTTGTCCAAGTCATCGTCCCCTTTGGCCACGTCCGGATCCAGGCTAAGGTTGGCCAAATCATCGTCGTCTTCCAAGTCCTTGTGGGAGCCAAAGTCGTCATCCAGATCAGGCTCCACGGGCACCTCGCAGGGCAGCCGCCCTCCCTCCAGGCTCAGGTGGCTTTTCCCAGGGGCTGCCACTGGCTCTGGAGCGGGGCCATCCTGGGACCCTCGGGGCGGAGGGTGGCACCAGAGGACAGGGGGCGTGCGGGGATGTGCTGCTGCAGCTCCAGGGTGGGTGCTGGCAGTGGAGGTGCCACCTTGGCGTGGGGCTGCTGGTGGCTGTTGCCCATCTCAGCTCCCTGAGGGGACGCGGGTGGCAGCGGTGCTGGAACCTTCTGGGATGGCAGAGCCTGCAGGGGCATGACGGGCGTGCACAGAGCCTGGGGGTGCCCTCCTCCCCGGGCAGGAAGAATCGAGCCCGGGGCGCCTGGGGGGCAAAGGGAGATCCCACGACACCCCCAGGTCCTTTCTGCACGTTGTGTCGGAGCTCGATGAAGGGAGCGCCCAGGGCAGCCGGCGAGGGGGGCATGGCCTCGGCAGGGGTGGGCAGGCGGGTGCCCAGGCTGCCCATGGGGGTGCCAGTGGCCGGGGGGGCGAAGCGGGAGGTGACAGGGAGCCGCAGGGCCGCCACGGCCGCTTGTTGCTGCTGCTGCTGCTGCTGCCAGAGGTGCTGCTGCTGCTGCTGCTGCTGTGGGGATGGTGATGGGAAGACCCCACGGGGGTAGAAGGCCTGGGGGGGCCCCACCGCCGCCCTGGAAGACACCGTGGTGTTGGCACCGGCTCGGTACAGCCCCGACATGCCACATCCCATCCCTCTCAAAATGTGCCAAGCACCCGAAACCCCACAGCCATCCCCTCCCTGCAGAGCGATCTCCACGTCCGTCGGTGTGACGTCTGCCAGCTCCCACCCGTGCATGCCGAGCCCGTGGCCCCTGCCAGGGGGCACCCACCGCCCGCTGATGTCCAGCATGGCTGGCGTGGCCGCCGGCGGGGGCCGGGAGAGCCGCTCGTCCTGCGTGAACGTTGCCTGCCACCATGACGGAGCCGGGCAGCTTCCCAGCGCCCGCTGCCGTGGCCAGAGTCCCGAGGAGAGCCTTGTCCTGGCAGAGGGAAGGAAAAAAGAGTCACCCATCCATCAGCTGCATCACCCTCCATCAGCTGCAGTCCCCATGCCCCTCTATCAGCCACATTCCCTTGCCATGCCCCTCCATCAGCCACATCATTCCCCGTGCCCCCTCCATCAGCAACATCTTCCCTGTGCCCACTGTGCCCCTCCATCAGCCACATTCCCTTGCCATGCTCCTTCAATCAGCTGCATCCCCCTCGCTCCTCCATCAGCCACATCATCCCCTGTGCCCTCCATCAGCCACATTTCCCCACCCCGTGCCCCACCATCAGCCATATTCCCCCCCTTTGCCCCTCCACCATCTGCATCCTCCCTGTGCCCACTGTGCCCCTCCATCAGCTGCATCCCCCCCATGCCCACCATGCCCAAGCTCTCCCACCTGTGCTGGCTGGTACGGGGCCATGCCCCGGCTCAGCTCGAAGCTCTGCCCACTCTCAGGTGCCCAGGCAGCTGGTGAGGAGGAGGCGGCAGCAGCCGCGCTCTCCTTCTCCTGCCGAAGGCTGTTCCTCTGGATCTGCTGGCGGATGAGCAGCTCCCGGAGCCGCTGGCGCTGAGAAGAACTCAGAGTTAGAGCCCAGAGAGGCAACAGGAGCAAAACCAACCAAAATAAACCACACACAGAGTGGCCATTAATGCCTCCACAGCCCGTTTTTCCCTTTCATTCTCCCCCAAACCCAAATGGATTGCAACTGGATGAGCAGCTCCCAGAGCTGCTGGCGCTGAGAAGAATTCAGATTTAGAGCCCAGAGTGGCAACAGGCCCAAAATCAAAACAAACCATACACAGAGTGGCCATTAATGCCTCCACAGCCCGTTTTTCCCTCTCATTCTCCCCCAAACCCAAATGGATGCAACTGGATGAGCAGCTCCCAGAGCTGCTGGCGCTGAGAAGAATTCAGAGTTAGAGCCCAGAGTGGCAACAGGACCAAAACCAACAAAACAAACCACACACAGAGTGGCCATTAATGCCCTCCACAGCCCGTTTTTCCCTCTCATTCTCCCCCAAACCCAAATGGATGCAACTGGATGAGCAGCTCCCGGAGCCGCTGGCGCTGAGAAGAACTCAGAGTTAGAGCCCAGAGTGGCAACAGGCCCAAAATCAAAACAAACCATACACAGAGTGGCCACATGCCTTCACAGCCCCAGTTTTTCCCTTTCATTCTCCCCCAAACCCAAATAGATGCAAACCAGATGCCAGGAGAGACCTCACCTGCCTCTGCTTCTCCAGCTCCGACTGGCTCATGGTGCCCAGAGCCCCATCCTGGGCACCAGGCAGCTCCGCCAGGTCCCGGTTTGGGGGGTGCCGAGAGCCCTGCAGCCACCTCCTCCCTCTTGTCAGCCGTCAGTCCCAGCGCAGCGCGGGGCAGGAAGGCTCCAGAAGGGTCCTGCTGCTGCGGGGGAGCCGGGGGCTGCGGCGGCAGCACGACGGCGGCCGCAGGGGCGAGAGGCTGTAGGAGTCGGGGGCGGCGGATTTCCGGGGCCCAGCGGGCTGCTGGCCTGGTGGAAGCTGGGGGACGAGGCGTAGGCCCGAGCTCTGGGGCTTCCCAGAGCCGTAATGGCTGTTGATCCCGTGGGGCTGGTGGGATGGGGAGCCCTTGAGCGGCTCCGAGACGGCCGGGGGGAAGGTGAAGCGCATGGGGGGCTGGCTGCCTGGGAAAACGCTGGCACCGGGCGAGCGGGCAAAGGGGGGCTGTGGCCCTGCCGCTGCCTTGGCGTGGGGGTCGCCCGCTGGGGTGCCCCCAAAAGCTCCGCCAGCCGCCCCCACTGATTTGAAGCCTGGCTCCGGCATCTGTGGACGGGGGGGGTTTGTGCAGCGGGGTGAAAGGATCCCGGGATTGCGGCCGGGAGGGCGGTTGGGAGTAGGGATCGGGGGATTGGAAGCGAGGGGTGACTGGCGACTGGCAGAAGGCTTCGTTGGAGAGAGGGCGGGGGGTTAGGGGCGACTGGGAGCTGGATTGGGACTGGGGGCTGGCGGGGATGCGGGAGAAGGGTTCCGAGGGCAGCGAGCGGGGTGGGAGGGCGCAGCAGGCCTCGGGGGGGCTGCAAGCCGGGGCGTCAGCGGGGGCTGCGAGTAGGGGTCCAGGTAGGGAGACTGACGGTACAAATCGGGGGTGGCCTGGGGGGCGAGGGGGCCAGGGGATGGGGGTCAGGGGGCCGGTGCCCCAGCCCCGGGCTCTGCGGCTCTACCTGAGAGACCCGTGGGGTCATGGGGGCTTTGAAGACGTCGGCCGCCTTCAGCTCCGCGAGCCCGAGAGGTGGGGGCCGCCCGGGGAGTCCCCGTAACCCATGGCGAGAAGCATAGCCAGGCGAGCAGACCCCCAGGCTTCCCCCATCCTCCTTCTTCACCTCCAGACCCTTCTTCTGCTCCCCAAAAGGCAGGGGAGAGAGCAGGGCCTCAGGGGGCCGCGCCCCAGGACTCCCCGGCACCGAGAGGTTGTCCAAGGAGGGGCACCGGGGCTTCAGGAAGGGGTCAGGGGTGCCGGGTTGGTGCCGAGGGGTGCCAGGCGGGGTGGGGTGGAAGTCAGGAGGGACACGGGGGGCTGTGAGGGGCTGGGGCTGGCTAGGGAAGGGCTGGAAGGCAGCCCCCGACGTGGGGCTCTGGCCCAGGGGCGAGGGGAAGCGAGGCTCCAGCGCGTAGGCGGGCGCCGCGCCGTAGGGATCGTGCGAAGGCACTTGGGCAGGGGACTGGGGCGGGAGCTTGAGGAAGAGCTCGCTGGGAGACTCGGGTCCCCCTCCAGCACCCGCTGGGGGCTTCAGGAAGCCCTCTCCGGTGGCAGGGGGGGCTGCTGATGTAGACGGGCTGTGCCCCCGGCGGCACCGGGATCCGCAGGTGCAGCGAGGGCCTCTCGGGCTTGCGCAGTCCCTCCCCTTTGGTCTGCTTGTTGATCTGGCTCTCGGCCTGCTGCAGAGAGAGCCGGGCTGTCAGCGCTGCGGGAGCCCTCCACGCCCTCCCCACGGGTTGGGCACGGGCTGGGGGTGGGCACAGCAACATCCCCCCCCAGGGCTGGGCCGGGGCCGCCGGGCACTTCCCCGCGCCTGACGTACCTTCTGCACCTTGTTGATGCGATGAGCCGCCCGGTTATCTTTGGCCTTTTGCTAACAAAGACACGAAGGCAGCTGACTTGCAGCCCCCCGGTGCCCCCGGCCCCACCACCCCCACCTGACCTCCTGGCACTCACCAAATATGGGGCTTTGTCCGTGGCAGGGACTTTCCTCCAGAGCTTCATGATCTGTTCTGCAGCGGGCTCGACCAGTCTGGGAGTCCAGTACGAGCAGATACAGGGGAGGAAAGCAACGTTAGCCCGGACCTGAGGAGCCCCACTCCTGTCCTTCCTGGGTCACTCTCCCACCCTCACGTGAAGGGACAGCCCAGGAGATGGAGCTGAGACCCCCTGCCCGCTTTAGAAAACACTTTATTGGCAGAACAACCAAGCTCTCCCCTCAAAAAAGGAACCAGGGGAGTCACACTCCACACCCATACCCCCAAACCCCAACGGGGCGGCTGCAGCCCCCCCCCAGAGCCCTACCTGGATAATCCTGCTTGAGGTTGGGGAAGTTCATGTTGGCGTAGAGGACAGGGGAGATGGTGGAGAGCTCACCCAGCTCCTCGTCCTTCTCCCAGCGCTGCAAACTGCGCTGGTTGTAGGACAGCCCGTCGCCCTCGCCCTCCGTCGTGGGCGTCGTGGGGGTCGAGGGGGTGGTGGCGGCCGAGCTGCTGGCCCAGGGGCTCTCGGGCTCGCAGTGGTCTGGGCTGAAGAAGCCACTCCGCTCCCTGAGTGGAGAGGAGCGTCACAGGTTGTAAGGAAGAGCGGCTCCCCGGGACACCCTGCAGTTCAGTTTCTCCAAGGAGGGGATCCCCAGCTCCTCTCAGTACCTGTTATCGAGGAATGGGGACTGGCAGACCCCTGAGTACGAGTCCAAGGAGACAGATCCGGAGAGTGAGCCCAGGGAAACGCTCCCTGTGAGGGAAACGAGATGGGTTGCAGGGAAAACAAAGCTAGGGCACAAACCTGCACCTGCCCTGGGGGTCCAAACAACTCCCAGATAGCACAACCCCCAAATTCTTTCTTAGATTCACCCCCAGAGAAATGGAACACTCAGGAACCTGTACTCTCAGATACCATAGGCACCGCTGAGTGAGTGAGTCTGGCTTTCCTGAGGTTGGAAACAGTCCCTGCCCTTCATCACACACTCCAGGGACCTCCTGGATGACGGGGGCTCTGCCAATTCCACCCACCCTGCCCCGAGAGCTGCAGGTCTCCTTGCAGGAAGGGCCGCTGTCCTCGGCTGGGGTCCTGCCCGGCCTCCATCCCCGCGGCCCACGCAGTTGAGGGGCTGCTCCCCACGCTCCGCCGAGCCCAGCACGTCCTTGAAAAGCTGCTGCACGTCCTTGCTCTCCATCTTGGGCAGCTCTGCAGAGGCAAACGCAGGAGGAGCTGGGTGCAAATACCACACTGATGGGAAGTGGAGAAACCTCGGGGTCATGGTCCTGGCACCTCTTCAGCAGAAGAGGAGGCACAGGATGGTCTCACCTTCTGTGGAGATCTTGTCGAGGTCGGAGCTTAGCGCTCCCTCGCCCGGGGTGGCCGGTTTTTCAGTGTCCCCCGCGGTCTGGGGAATCCTTGGGCTCGTCGGCCCCTGAGGAAAAAATCAACAAGTGCCCTCAGCCCCCTGAGGACCCCCGGCTCAGAGTTGGGGACCCCCATGGGGCAGCCCCCGCCACCCAACAAGGGACACGAGTTCCTCGGTCCTCCAGCGGCGCCGCGCCACAAGGGGGCGCTCTAAGCACCACTCTATGGTCACCGGCATCATGGGACTGACCATAGAGCTCAGCCCTGCCTAGAGCGGACCTCTCAACCATAGAGTTTGGTCTCGGCGGCTGTGGGCGCCCTGTGCCCCGTGGAGGACTCGGCCTCTGGGGGTCCCACAGGGGTCTCAACCCAGCTCCTCGGCCTTGGCGTCGTCCTTGCCATCGTCATCGGGAGCGGCGGCGCTGCCGTCAGTGCTGTCGTCGCCTGCGGGGTAGACCCAGGATTCAGTGAGCAGGGTCAGGATCCCCCCCGAGCCCCAGTGTTCTCCCTCAGAGGTGATGGCCACCCCTCACAGCCCTCGGCCTTCTCCAACGAGCCTCAGAGCCCCCCAGTGGGGGTCCCCAACAAACCCAAGCGACCTCCGATATCCCCCCAAGACCCCCAACAACCCCAAAGACCCTGAACAACCCCCTCAGCCATTCCCAGCCGTCCTGGGGAGCCCCAACAAGTTCCAACAACCCCAGGGACCCACAACAACCTCAGGGACAAACCCCAACAAACCCCAGTGGCCTCAAATATCCCCCCAAGACCCCCAACAATCCCAGGGATCCTGAACAACCCCCCTCAGGCCATCTTGGGGACCCCAATAACTTCCAACAAACCCAGGAACAACTCCCAACAAACCCCAATAACCCCAGCGGCCTCAAATATCCCCCAAGACCCCCAACAATCCCAGGGACCCTGAACAACCCCCTCAGCCATCTCGGGGACCCCAACAACTTCCAACAACCCCAGGGACAACTCCCAACAAACCCCAATAACCCCAGCGGCCTCAAATATCCCCCCCCCAAGACCCCCAACAATCCCAGGGACCCTGAACAACCCCCTCAGCCATCTTGGGGACCCCAATAACTTCCAACAAACCCAGGAAGAACTCCCAACACAAACCCCAATAACCCCAGCGGCCTCAATATCCCCCCAAGACCCCCAACAATCCCAGGGACCCTGAACAACCCCCTCAGCCATCTCGGGGACCCCAACAAGTTCCAACAACCCCAGGGACAACTCCCACAAGCCCAGGGATCCCCCAACCAAGCCCAGGGACCTCCAACCCCACTAGGAACCCACAACGACCCCTCACTAACCCATGTAAGCCCCCCTTGTCCTGGGTTGCAGACCCACTC
>JBBFKN010000318.1:0-42759 GCA_039654755.1 Calcarius lapponicus | reverse complement strand
GGCCGTGGCGGAGATCGAGCGGATGGTGCGGCCCCGGGGTGGCGGGCGGGGTTGGGGTCGCACCGGGAGGGTGAGGGGGCGTCCCGGGCCGGTGTGACCCCCGCTCCCCGCAGATCGCGGCCAAGCTGGAGCCGCTGAGCGCGGAGCAGCGGGAGCGGGCGGCCATGGCCGGGCCGCGGGCGCCCTCGGGCTGCACCATCTTCCTGGGCTTCACCTCCAACCTGGTCAGCTCCGGCGTCAGGGAGAGCATCCGCTACCTGGTGCAGCGCGGCATGGTGACAGCTTGGGGACATGGGGACAGGGGACAGGGGGACAGGGAACAGTCTGGGGACAGTCTGGGGACAGGGGGACAGGGACATGGGGACAGGGACATGGGGACAGGGACAGCATCCGCTACCTGGTGCAGCGCGGCATGGTGACAGCATGGGGACAGCCTGGGGACATGGGGACAGTCTGGGGGACAGGGGGGACAGGGGCAGGGAGAGCATCCGCTACCTGGTGCAGCACGGCATGGTGACAGCTTGGGGACAGCTTGGGGACAGCCTGGGGACAGCCTGGGGACAGCCTGGGGACATGGGGACAGGGGGGACAGCCTGGGGACAGGGAGAGCATCCGCTACCTGGTGCAGCGCGGCATGGTGACAGCATGGGGACAGTCTGGGGACAGTCTGGGGACATGGGGACAGTCTGGGGACAGGGACATGGGGACAGGGACATGGGGACAGCCTGGGGACATGGGGACAGCCTGGGGACAGAGGGACAGGGACAGGGGACAGTCTGGGGACAGAGGGACAGGGACATGGGGGCACAGGGGACAGCCCGGGGACAGCCGAGAATGGCACGGGGATGGCTGGGGGACAGTGCCAATGGCGCAGGGACATCGGGTGGGTGACGCCCGTCCCGCTGGCCCGGGGGTGTCCCCAGGTCACCTGTGGGGTTCTGGGGGGTCCGGGGGGTCACACCTGGGGGTCCCTGAGCCGCTGTCCCCCCCCGGGCAGGGTCCTGGGGGGTCCCGGGGGGTCCCCTGAGCCGCTGTCCCCCCCCCGGGCAGGGGTCACACCTGGGGGTCACCCCTGGGGGTCCCTGAGCCGCTGTCCCCCCCCTGGGCAGGGTCCCTGGGGGGTCACACCTGGGGGTCCCTGAGCCGCTGTCCCCCCCCCGGGCAGGGGTCACACCTGGGGGTCCCCTGAGCCGCTGTCCCCCCCCGGGCAGGGGTCACACCTGGGGGTCCCTGAGCCGCTGACCCCCCCCGGGCAGGGGTCACACCTGGGGGTTCCTGAGCCTCTGTCCCCCCCCCGGCCAGGTTGGACGTGCTGGTGACCACGGCCGGGGGGGTCGAGGAGGACCTGATCAAGTGCTTGGCCCCCACCTACATCGGGGACTTCCAGCTGCGGGGCCGGGACCTGCGGGAGAACGGCATCAACAGGTGCGGGGGGGGGGGGGGCTGGGGGGGGGCTTGGGGACACCTTGGGGACACCCTGGGGACACCTCGGGGACACCCTGGGGACACCTTGGGGGACACCTCAGGGTCACTCTGGGGGACACCCTGGGGACACCCTGGGGACACCTCAGGGTCACTCTGGGGACACCTCAGGGTCACTCTGGGGACACCTTGGGGGACACCTCGGGGACACCCTGGGGGACACCTCGGGGACACCCTGGGGACACCTTGGGGACACCCTGGGGACACCTTGGGGACACCTCAGGGTCACTCTGGGGACACCTTGGGGACACCTCAGGGTCACTCTGGGGGACACCTTGAGGACACCTTGGGGACACCTTGGGGACACCTTGGGGGACACCTCGGGGACACCCTGGGGACACTCTGGGGACACCTTGGGGACACCTCAGGGTCACTCTGGGGACACCCTGGGGACACCCTGGGGACCACCTCAGGGTCACTCTGGGGACACCTCAGGGTCACTCTGGGGACACCTTGGGGACACCTCGGGGACACCCTGGGGACACCTCGGGGACACCCTGGGGGACACCTTGGGGACACCTCAGGGTCACTCTGGGGGACACCTTGGGGACACCTCAGGGTCACTCTGGGGACACCCTGGGGACACCTCGGGGTCACTCTGGGGACACCCTGGGGACACCCTGGGGACACCCCGGGGGACACCTCGGGTCACTCTGGGCTCCCTCAGGATCGGCAACCTGCTGGTGCCCAATGACAATTACTGCAAGTTCGAGGACTGGCTGATGCCCATCCTGGACAGGATGGTGGACGAGCAGGACACGCAGGTCAGGGGGGGGACCCCAAAGTGCTGGGAGGGGTCCCTGGACACTTTGGGGGTCCCTGGACCCCCGGGGTGGAGTCTGGGGGTTCCCTGGACAATTAGGGGTGGGGGGTTTGGGGGTCCCTGCACACCTGGGGGTGAGGTTTGGGGATCCCTGCACACCTGTGGTGGGATTCGGGGGTCCCTGCACACCTGGGGTGAGGTTTGGGGGTCTCTGGACACCTGGGTTGGAGTTTGGGGGTTCCCTGGACAATTAGGCTGGGGGTTTAGGGGGTCCCTGCACACCTGGGGTGAGGTTTGGGGGTCCCTGCACCCCTGTGATGGGTATTTGGGGGTCCCTGCACACCTAGGTTGGGGTTTGGGGGTCCCTGGACAATTGGGGGTGGGGATTCGGGGGTCCCTGCACACCTGGGGTGAGGTTTGGGGGGTCCCTGCACACCTGGGGTGAGGTTTGGGGGTCCCTGCACCCCCTGGGGTGGGGATTTGGGGGTCCCTGGAGCCCTGAGGTGGGGTTTGGTGGTCCCCTCCACACCTGTGGTGAGGTTTTGGGGTCCCTGGAGCCCTGGGGTGAAGTTTGGGGGTCCCTGGAGCCCTGGGGTGAGGTTTGGGGGGTCCCTGCACACCTGGAGTGAGGTTTGGGGGGTCCCTGGATACCTGTGGTGGGGGTTTGGGGGTCCCTGCACACCTGAGGTGGGGATTTGGGGGTCCCTGCACCCCTGAGGTTGGGATTTTGGGGGTCCCTGCACACTCAGGGTGGGGATTTGGGGGTTTCTGCACACCTGGGGTTAAGGTTTGGGGGTCCCTGGACACTTAGGGTGGGGATTTGGGGGGTCCCTGCACCCCTGAGGTTGGGATTTGGGGGGTCCCTGCACACCTGGGGTGGGGATTTGGGGGTCCCTGCACACCTGGGGTGGGGATTTGGGGGTCCCCTGGACACCTGTGGTGGGGATTTGGGGGGTCCCTGCACACCTGTGGTGAGGTTTGAGGGTCCCTGGAGCCCTGGGGTGAAGTTTGGGGGTCCCTGGAGCCCTGGGGGTGGGGATTTGGGGGTCCCTGCACACCTGGGGGTGAGGTTTGGGGGTCCCTGGACACTTGGGGTGGGGGTTTGGGGGTCTCTGGACCCCCGGGGTGGAGTTTGGGGGTTCCCTGGACAATTAGGGTGGGGGTTTGGTGGTCCCTGGGACCCCTGGGGTGGGAGTTTTGGGGTCCTGCACACCTAGGTTGGGGTTTGGGGGTCCCTGCACACCTAGGTTGGGGGTTTGGGGGTCCCTGGACAATGAGGGTGGAGTTTGGGGGGTCCCTAGACACTTAGGGTGAGTAGTTGGGGGGTCCCTGGACAATTAGGGTGGGGGTTTTAGGTGGTCCCTGCACACCTGGGGTGAGGTTTGGGGGTCCCCTGCACATCTGTGATGGGTATTTGGGGGTCCCTGGACACCTAGGTTGGGGTTTGGGGGGTTACCTGGACAATTAGGGTGTGGTTTGGGGGTCCCTGGACCCCTGGGGTGGAGTTTGGGGGTCCCTGCACACTTAGGGTGGAGGTTTGGGGATCCCTGCACACCTGTGGTGAGGTTTGGGGGGTCCCTGCACACTCAGGGTGGGGATTTTAGGGGTCCCTGGAGCCCTGAGGTGGGGATTTGGGGGGTCCCTGCACACCTGTGGTGGGGATTTGGGGGTCCCTGCACACCTGGGATGAGGTTTGGGGGGTCCCTGCACACCTGTGATGGGGATTTGGGGGTCCCTGCATCCCTGGGGTGGAGTTTGGGGGTACCTGCACCCCTGAGGTGGGGATTTGGGGGTCCCTGCACACCTGGGGTGGGGGTTTGGTGGTTCCTGGACCCCCGGGGGTGGGAGTTTTTGGGGGTCCCTGCACACCTAGGTTGGGATTTGGGGGTCCCTGCACACCCTGGGGTGAGGTTTTGGGGGTCCCTGAGCCCTGTGGTGGGGATTTGGGGGTTCTGCACCCCTGGGGTGGGAATTTGGGGGTCCCTGGGGCCCCTCCTGAGCCGGGTTTCCCCCCAGGGCGTGCGGTGGACGCCGTCCCGGATGATCGCCCGGCTGGGCAAGGAGATCAACAACCCCGAGTCCATCTGTTACTGGGCCCAGAAGGTACTGGGGGCACTGGGGGGTGGCACTGGGGGGGGTCACCGTCCCTGTCACCGTCTGTCACCGCCTGTCACCGTGTGTCCCCCTCCCTGCAGAACGACATCCCGGTGCTGAGCCCCGCGCTCACCGACGGCTCCCTGGGCGACATGATCTTCTTCCACTCCTACAAACGCCCGGGGCTGCTGCTGGACATCGTGGAGGGTCAGTGGGGATCCCCCCCGGGATTTGGGGTGCCCCCCGGGATTTGGGGTGCCCCGAGAGCACCCTGACCCCCACCCTGTGCCCGCAGACCTGCGCCTCATCAACACCCAGGCCATCTTCGCCCGCAAGACCGGCATGATCATCCTGGGCGGGGGCCTGGTCAAGCACCACATCGCCAACGCCAATCTCATGGTGAGGGGGTGCTGGGGAGGGGGTTTGGGGGACCCCCGGGGTGAGGAGGGGCTTGTGGGGGGGGCTCACCCCGCCGTGTCCCCCTCCCCGGCAGAGGAACGGCGCCGATTTCTCCGTCTACGTCAACACGGCGCAGGAGTTCGACGGCTCCGACTCGGGGGCGCGCGGCCGGACGAGGCCGTGTCCTGGGGCAAGATCCCGCGCGGACGCCACCCCCCGTCAAGGTTGGGGGGTCCTGGGGGTCCTGGGGGGGGAATTTAGGGAGCCCCAGGGTGGGGGGGTTTCACCCCCCTGACCCCGCTGCTCTGGGGCCAGGTTTACGCCGACGCCTCGCTCGTGTTCCCGCTGCTCGTGGCCGAGACGTTCGCCCGGAGCGCCGATGCCTTCGGGGGGTCTGCGGGGACCCCCGAGGCCTGAGGGACCCCCAGAGGGACCCCCCGAGGCCCTGAGGGAGCCCCAGAGGGACCCCCGAGGCCTGAGGAACACCCAGGAGGGACCCCCCGAGGAGCTGATGGGACCCCCGAGAGCTGAGGGACCCCCAGAGGGAACCCCCTGAGGCCTGAGGGACCCCCAGGAGGGGACCCCCTGAGACCTGAGGGACCCCCGAGGCCTGAGGGACCCCCAGAGGGACCCCCAAAGGCTGAGGAAACCCCCCGAGGCCTGAGGGACCCCCAGAAGGACCCCCAAAGGCTGAGGGGACCCCCAGAGGGACCCCTGAGGCCAGAGGGGACCCCTGAGGCCTGAGGGACCCCCAGAGGGACCCCCGAGGCCTGAGGGACCCCCCAGAAGGACCCCCAAAGGCTGAGGAACCCCAGGAGGGACCCCTGAGACCTGAGGGACCCCCAAGGGACGCCCCAGGCTCAGCCTCGGGTGTGCTGAGCCCCCCCCTGACCCCCTCAGGAAGGTGGGGGACAGTGGGGTGAGCCCCCCTTGGGGGGGGACAGGGGGCTCCCCCCCCCCCACACCTGCACCCCCTGTCCGTGTGTCCCCCCTCCCGTCCACGCCCGCGTTTATTTATTCCCAATAAACCACGGCAGGGTGTCCGTGGGGGGTTTATTGCTCGTCTCACCGGGGGTCCCCCCGGGGCTGGGGACCCCCTCAGGTGTCGGGGACCCCCTCGGGTGCTGGGGACCCCCTCAGGGGCTGGGGACCCCCTCAGGTGTCGGGGTCCCCCCCCGGGGGGACCCCCTCCCATGTGTCCCCCTCCCGTCCACGCCTGCGTTTATTTATTCCCAATAAACCACGGCAGGGTGTCCGTGGGGGTTTATTGCTCGTCTCACCGGGGTCCCCCCTCAGGTGCTGGGGACCCCCTCAGGGGCTGGGGGACCCCCTCGGGTGCTGGGGTCCCCCTCAGGTGTCGGGGTCCCCCCGGGGGACCCCCTGTCCGTGTGTCCCCCTCCCGTCCACGCCTGTGTTTATTTATTCCCAATAAACCACGGCAGGGTGTCCGTGGGGGTTTATTGCTCGTCTCACCGGGGTCCCTCAGGTGCTGGGGACCCCCTCAGGGGCTGGGGACCCCCTCAGGTGTCGGGGTCCCCCTGGGGGACCCCCCTCCCGTCCACGCCCGCGTTTATTTATTCCCAATAAACCACAGCAGGGTGTTCGTGGGGGTTTATTCCTCATCTCACCGGGATCCCCCCGGCGGCTGGGGACCCCCTCAGGTGCTGGGGACCCCCTCAGGTGTCGGGGTCCCCCCGGGGGACCCCCTCCCGTGTGTCCCCCCTCCCGTCCACGCCCGTGTTTATTTATTCCCAATAAAGCACGGCAGGGTGTCCATGGGGGTTTATTGCTCGTCTCACCGGGGTCCCCCCTGGGCTGGGGACCCCTTCAGGTGTCGGGATCCCCCTCAGGTGTCGGGGTCCCCCCCGGGGACCCCCTCCCGTGTGTCCCCCTCCCGTCCACGCCCGCGTTTATTTATTCCCAATAAACCACGGCAGGGTTGTCCGTGGGGGTTTATTGCTCGTCTCACCGGGGTCCCCCCCGGGGCTGGGGACCCCCTCGGGTGCTGGGGACCCCCTCAGGTGTCGGGGACCCCCTCAGGTGTCGGGGTCCCCCCGGGGGACCCCCTCCCGTGTGTCTCCCTCCCGTCCACGCCCGTGTTTATTTATTCCCAATAAACCACGGCAGGGTGTCCGTGGGGGTTTATTGCTCGTCTCACCGGGGTCCCCCCCTGGGCTGGGGACCCCCTCAGGTGCTGGGGACCCCCTCAGGGGGCTGGGGTCCCCCTCAGGTGTCGGGGTCCCCCCGGGGGGACCCCCTCCCGTGTGTCCCCCTCCCGTCCACGGCCCGCGGTTAATTTATTCCCAATAAACCACGGCAGGGTGTCCGTGGGGGTTTTATTCCTCGTCTCACCGGGGGTCCCCCTCAGGTGCTGGGGACCCCCTCGGGTGCTGGGGGACCCCCTCAGGTGTCGGGGTGCCCCCCGGGGGACCCCCCTCCCGTCCACGCCCCGCGTTTATTTATTCCCAATAAACCACGGCAGGGTGTCCGTGGGGGTTTATTGCTCGTCTCACCGGGGTCCCCCTCAGGGGCTGGGGACCCCCTCAGGTGTCGGGGTCCCCCCCGGGCTGGAAGGTGTCCTCGCGCCACAGCGTCACCTGGCCCTGCGTGGCCACCAGCAGGCAGGGCAGGCTGGGGTGGAAGGCCAAGGACTGCACCACGCCCTGGCCCACGGGCAGCCTGAGCGCCAGAGAACCCTGCGGGGACACCGGGAGGGGGGTCAGGGGGGGGTCGGGAGTGTCCCCAGAGCCCCCCCCCCCCCCCCCGGGACCCCCTCCTCACCTCCAGCAGGTCCCAGAAGTAAACGTGGGCCGTCCTCGGAGGCGCAGCCCACGTGCGTGTCCAGCTCGTTGAGGACGCAGTCCAGCCTGTATGTGGTGCTGCAGTGCCCCGTGTACCTGGGGAGGGGATGGGGGATCACACAGGGGTCCCCCAAAAGCCCCCCGGGGTCCCCCAAACCCTTTGTGGGGGGTCTTGTACTCGCCCAGCAGCTCCCCCGGTGTCCCTTGTCCAGCAGCCTCAGCGTGGAGTCCAGGCTGGGCGGCCAGCACGCACTGCCCGTCCTTGCTGAAGCCACTCCGCTGGTGATGGGGCCTGGGGGGCACAGCCGGGAGTTTGGGGGGGGTCCCCGCCGAGCCCCCCCAAGCTTTGGGAGCCCCCCCAAGCTTTGGGAGCCCCCCCCAGCCCCACTCACTGCCGATGTAGTCGGAGAAGAGCTGCCCCGTGCGGAGGTCGTAGCGCCGAACCCGCCCCGTCCACGGAGCTGTGGGGAGGCACGGGGGAGGTTTAAGGGGGTTCCCCCCCCAAATTTTGGGGGTGTCCCCGGTGCCGGGGGACTCGCTGCTCACCCCCGTCAGGATCTCATAGGCCGAGAGCTTCACGCTGGAGATGCCGTCCTTGGCCTCGTCCAGCACCTGGATGGGGTCGGGGCGGCGGGGAGCGGCAGTCCCAGCAGCGCACGGTGGAGTCGATGGAGCCTGGGGGGAAAAGGGGGTGCAGGGGGGAAAAAACGGGGTGCAGGGGGGGAGAAACGGGGGTCAGGGTGGGAAAAGGGGGCAGGGGGGAGAAGAACGGGGGTCAGGGTGGGGAAAAGGGGGTGCAGGGGGGGGAAAACGGGGGGGGGTCAGGGGGGGGGAAAAACGGGGGTCAGGGTGGGAAAAAGGGGTTGCAGGGGGGGGGAGAAACGGGGGTCAGGGTGGGAGAAAAAGGGGGTGCAGGGGGGAAAAACGGGGGGTCAGGTGGGGGAAAAGGGGGTGCAGGGGGGGAAAACGGGGGTGCAGGGAGTAAAAACAGGGGTCAGGGTGGGGGAAAAGGGGGTGCAGGGGGGAGAAAAGGGGGTGCAGGGTGGGAAAAAGGGGGTGCAGGGGGGAGAAACGGGGGTCAGGGTTAGAAAAAAGGGGGTTCAGGGGGGAGAAAAGGGGGTGCAGGGGGGGAAAAAGGGGGTGCAGGGGGGAAAAGGGGTGCAGAGGGGAGAAACGGGGGTCAGGGTGGAAAAAGGGGGTTCAGGGGGGGAAAAACGGGGGTCAGGGGGGGAAAAGGGGGTGCAGGGGGGAGAAACGGGGGTCAGGGTGGGAAAAGCGGGGGTCAGGGTGGGAAAAGGGGGTGCAGGGGGAAAAACGGGGGTCAGGGTGGGAAAAGGGGGTGCAGGGGGGAGAAACGGGGGTCAGGGGGGAGAAACGAGGGTGCAGGGGGGAAAAACGGGGGTCAGGGTGGGAAAAAAGGGGGTGCAGGGGGGGAAAAACGGGGGTCAGGGTGGGGAAAAGGGGGTGCAGGGGGGAGAAACGGGGGGTGCAGGGGGGAGAGAAAACGGGGGTCAGGGTGGGAAAAGGGGGTGCAGGGGGGGAGAAACGGGGGGTCAGGGTGGGAAAAAACGGGGGGTCAGGGTGGAAAAAGGGGGTGCAGGGGGGAAAGAAAACGGGGGTCAGGGTGGGAAAAGGGGGGTGTAGGGGGTGTGGTGCAGGGGGGGGAGAAACGGGGGGTCAGGGTGGGAAAAGGGGGTGGCAGGGGGGAAAAACGTGGGGTCAGGGTGGGAAAAGGGGGTGCAGGGGGGAGAAACGGGGGTCAGGGTGCCCCCCAAACCTCTCCCTCACCGGACACAATGACCGTGGCTTCCTCGTTTGAACTGGACGCAGTTCACCTTCTGCGGGACAAGCAGGGAAATGGGAACCGCGATCCGCACGCGGGATCCAAATCCCCCTCCCCAAATGGCACCCCCAGACCCCCCCCGCTCACCCCGGCGTGTCCCCGGTACTTGCGGACCACCTGCCCCGTGCTCACGTCCCAGAGCGCCACGGCCTTTGTCGGCGCCGCCAGAGCAGATCTGGCTGTTGTCGAAGGAACTGCGGGGAGGGGTCCCTCCCGTGAGGGCGGCCCGGGGGGGCTCCCCGAAGTGGGGAGGGGTCCCCGAGGTGGGGAGGGCTCCGCGAGGTGGGGAGGGGGTCCCCAAGCCCCTCCTTACCCCGCGGCGTCCAGCACCTCGTAGCCGTGGCCCTGGTAGGGTGCGCAGGGCTGTGCCCTTGTGCGGGTTCCAGAGCTTCAGCGTCTTGTCGCTGCCGCACGTCAGGCAGTAAATTGCCGTCCGCTGCGGGGAGGGAACGGCCGTGAGCACCGGGACACCCTGCCCGGGACACCGGGGCATCTCCGGGACATCCTCCCCCGGGACACCGAGAGGGACCCCCGCACCGGATGAGGGGGATGCGCGGGACACCTTGCCCCGGATTTGGGGGGTATCACCGGGACCCCCCGGACACCGGGGGGATCCCCCGGATCCCCTGTCCCCGGGACACGGGGGGATCCCCGGGACCCCCTGCCCGGATTTTGGGGATCCAGAGACCCTCACACCGGGACACGGGGGATCCTCGGGACCCCCTGCCCCGGATTTTGGGGATCCAGAGACCCTCACACCGGACACGGGGGATCCTCGGCGACCCCCCCGCACCGGATCCGGGGGGATCCAGGACCCTCGCACACGGACACCGGGGAATCTCCGGGACCCCCGCACCGGACACGGGGGGATCCTCGGGGACCCCCGCACCGGATTTGGGGGGATCCAGAGACCCCTCACACCGGACACCGGGGGATGCCCGGGACCCCCTGCCCCGGATTTTGGGGATCCAGAGACCCTCGCACCGGATCCGGGGGGATCCAGGGACCCTCGCACCGGACACCGGGGGGATCCTCGGGGACCCCCTGCCCGGGAACACCGGGTGATCCCCCGGACCCTCGCACCGGACACCGGGGAATCTCCGGGACCCCCGCACCGGACACGGGGGGGAACCCCAGGATCCCCTGCCCCGGATTTTGAGGAGATCCCCTGGACCCCCGCACCGGACACGGGGGATCCTCGGGACCCCCTGCCCCGGATTTTGGGGATCCAGAGACCCCCGCACCGGATCCGGGGGGGATCCAGAGACCCTCACACCGGATCCGGGGGGATCCAGAGACCCCCGCACCGGACACACGGGGGATCCCCCGGACCCCCGCACCGGGACACCGGAGGATCCCCGGGACCCCCTGCCCCGGATTTTGGGGGATCCAGAGACCCTCACACCGGATTTTGGGGATCCAGAGACCCTCACACCGATCCGGGGGGATCCAGGGACCCTCGCACCGGACACGGGGATCCCCCGGGACCCCCGCACCGGACACGGGGGATCCTCGGGACCCCCTGGCCCCCGGATTTTGGAGATCCAGAGACTCTCACACCGGATTTTTGGGGATCCAGAGGACCCTCACCGACCGGACACGGGGGGGGATCCCCGGGACCCCCCCGCACCGGATTTTGGGGGATCCAGAGACCCTCACACCGGATCCGGGGGGCATCCAGGGACCCCTGCCCCGGACACGGGGGATCCTCGGGACCCCCGCACCGGACACCGGGTGATCCCCCGGACCCCTGCACCGGACACCGGGGGATCCCCGGGACCCCCCCGCACCGGACACCGGCGGATCCCCGGGACCCCCTGCCCGGATTTTGGGGATCCAGAGACCCTCACACCGGACACGGGGGATCCCCGGGACACCCTGCCCCGGATTTTGGGGATCCAGAGACCCTCACACCGGCTCCGGGGGGATCCAGGGACCCTCGCACCGGACACCGGGACACCTTCCATCCCCGGCTCCCGCTCTCTTCCCCCCGCCCCGTTTCCCCCCGGTGTCTCCGGTCTCACCGTTGAAGCGGGGCGGCCCGCACCGCTCCCTGCCCGCACTGCAGGCTCTGCACCCGCTGGCCGGGGCAGCTCGGGCCGGGCGGGCCGCGGCCTCGGGAACGCCCATGGCGGGACCGGAGCGGGCACCGGGGGCGGAACCGGGGCCGGCACCGGGGGCCGGGGCTCCTTCCGGCGGGCGGCGGCGGCGGGAAGAGGCGGCGGCGGCGGGGGCACATGGCGGACCCGCGGAGACCCGGCAAGGTGGCCAGGTGGGACCGGCGGCACCGGGGAGAGGGATCCGCGGGGTCCCGGTGCCCCGGGCCGCCTGACGGAGCCCCCCGTTTCCCGCCAGGTACAAACCCCCGGCCCACCGAGACCAACCCGGCGCTGGAAGATCCGACCCCCCGACTACATGAACCTGCTGGGGATGGTGTTCAGCATGTGCGGGCTCATGCTCAAGGTGGGCACCGGGGGCACCGGGGTGTGGCACCGGGATGGGCACCGGGGAGCTGTTCTGAGGGGAAATCGTGGGAGGGGGCAGCTCAGAGAGAGTCCCTGAGGGGCTCGGGGCCATCCCCGGGGTCTCTGGGCTCTCCTGCCCATCCCAGGGGTCCCAGGCCCCATCCCCCGGGGGTCTCTGGGGGGTCCCAGGCCCCATCCCCGCCGGTCCCTCGGGGGTCTCCCGGGTTTTTTCCCGGGGGTCTCACGGGTTTTGCCCGGTGCTCCCCAGCTCAAGTGGTGCGCCTGGATCGCCGTTTACTGCTCCTTCATCAGCTTCGCCAACTCGCGCAGCTCCGAGGACACCAAGCAGATGATGAGCAGCTTCATGTGAGTGCCGGGGGTGGGGGGGGGGTCCCTGGGTGGGGGTCCCGGGCTGGGTTTTTGGGGGTCTCTGACACCTGTGTGTTGCCCCTCGCAGGCTCTTCCATCTCGGGCCGTGGTCATGTCGTACCTGCAGAACCCCCAGCCCATGTCCCCGCCGTGGTGACCAGGGACGGGGGGCAATAAAATGGGGGGTCCTGGCACTGCTGTGGTTTGTTTGTATTTAAACAGGGCACGGGGGAGAGGGGGAATGGGGGAGTCCTGAGGGGGGTCTGAGGAGGCTTTGAGGGGGCTCGGAGGGTCTTAAGGGTGTTCTGAGCGTCTTAAGGGTCTCTGAGGAAGCTCTGAGAGTCTGAGGAGGGTCGGAGGGGACTCCGAGGGGCCTCAGAGGCTCTGAGGGGATTTTGGGAGGTCTGAGGGAACTCAGGGGGTCTTAGGGGACCCTGAGGGGGCTCTGAGGGGACTCGAAGTATCTGAGGGAACTCTGAGGGGGCTCAGAGGGGTCTTAGGGGGACTCTGAGGGGGCTCTGAGGGCGCCTGAGGGGACTCTGAGGAACTCAGGGGGTCTTAGGGGACCCTGAGGGGGCTCTGAGGGGACTCGCGAAGTATCCTGAGGGAACTCTGAGGGGGGCTCAGAGGGGCCTGAGGGGACCCTGAGGGGCTCTGAGGGGACTCGTAGTATCTGAGGGAACTCTGAGGGGGCTCAGAGGGTCTTAGGGGGCTCTGAGCGGAAACTCTGAGGGGACTCGGTAGTATCTGAGGGGAACTCTGAGGGGGGCTCAGAGGGTCTGAGGGAACTCAGAGGGTCTTAGGGGACCCTGAGCGGGGCTCTGAGGGGACTCGTAGTATCTGATGGGAACTCTGAGGGGGGCTCAGAGGGTCTTAGGGGGGCTCTGAGGGGACTCGTAGTATCTGAGGGACTCTGAGAGGGCTCAGAGGCCCTGAGGGGACTCTGAGGGGGCTCGGAGGGTTTTAGGGGGCTCTGAGGGAACTCTGAGGGGACTTGTAGTATCTTGAGGGACTCTGAGGGGGCTCAGAGGGCCTGAGGGGACTCTGAGGGGGCTCTGAGGGTTTTAGGGGGCTCTGAGGGAAGAACGCTGAGAGGCTTCTGAGAGGGCTCAGAGGGCCTGAGGGGGCTCTGAGGGGATTCAGGAGCTCTGAGGGGGCTTTGAGGGGAACTCGTCGTGGGGCGGGGCTTCGGGAACCGCCGCTTTTCATTGGTCACTGGTCATTTCCCGCCGCTGTTCATTGGTCACTGGTCGTTTTCCCGCCCTTGCAGGGCTCCGAGGGCCTGAGGGGACTCCGAGGGCGCTCTGAGGGGGGGACTCGTCGTGGGCGGGGCTTCGGGAACCGCCGCTGTTCATTGGTCACTGGTCGTTTCCCGCCGCTGTTCATTGGTCACTGGTCGTTTCCCGCCGCTTTTCATTGGTCACTGGTCGTTTCCCGCCCTTGCAAACGCCCGCCCAGTGGCGTGTGGGGACACCAAGGCCATTGAGATGACACCACAGATGAGGGGACACCAAGGGACACGTGGCCATGGAGGTGTCACCAGGAGTGCCACCATGGGAGACAGATGGCCACGGAGGTGCCACCATGTCCCCATCCATGGCCATGTCCCACCATGTCGCCATCATGTCCATGTCCCACATGTCCCCATCCATGGCCATGTTGCCATCCATGTCCCCACCATGTCAAACCATCTCCCACCATGGCCATGTCCCACATGTCCCCATCCATGTCCCCATCCATGTCCGTGTCCCACCATGTCCTATCTACGTCCATGTCCCACCATGTCCACATCCCCATCCACGTCTGTGTCCCGCCATGTCCCCATCCGTGTCCGCGTCCCACCACGTCCCCATCCACACCTCAGATCAACATTTTTATTTCTGCCCCAATTTCGGGGCTTTCAAAGGGATGAACAGAAACCTTTTCATTCCGAACCCAAAACCAAAAAACCCCAACCATGCGTCCCTGAGCATCCATGCCCTCGGATGGGTGGGAAGAACCTTTTTTGGAGGTTCTCCCCACTTCCAACCTTCCCACTTTTGGAGGTTTCCAAAATTGTGGGTTTTGCCCCAGTCTCACTCCACTTCGCTGTGGAAGATGCTCGTGGGCCAGAAATCATGGATTGATGTTGGAGAAGACATCTGAAGATATCTAGTGTGGGTTAAGACCACCAAAAGACGGAAAAAATGAGATTTCTCAAGGGTCAGAAGTTGACAAATCCAGGAGGACGTGGAGCCCTCAACCAGGTGTGCTCCAAACTGGGATCACCTGGGCTCTGCCCACCTGGGCTCACTGGGGACCATCCAGAGCAGATCCTCCCGTGGGAGATGGAGCTGGAGCAGCCCACGGAGCTCTTCCCACCTCAGTGCTGCCTCTTTTGGTGTTTGGTCAAGGCAGAGATTTCAGAAAAGCTCTTCCCACACTGGGGACACTCGTGGGGTCTCTCCCTGGTGTGGATGCGCCGGTGGACGATGAGGGCAGAGTTCTGCCTGAAGCCCTGCCCGCAGTCGGGGCAGCGGAAGGGTTTCTCACCGTGTGGGTGCGCTGGTGCTTGAGGAGATGTGGAGCTGGTCCGGAACCTCTTCTGGCACTGATCACACTCGTAGGGCCTCTCCCCGGTGTGGATGCGCTGGTGCTTGAGGAGGTCAGACGTGGAGTAAAACCTCTTCTGGCACTGATCACACTCGTGGGGCCTCTCCCCCGTGTGGCTCCTCAGGTGGAGAGTCAGCTGCGAGCTCTGGGTGAAGCCCTTCCCACACTGATCACACTCGTGGGGCCTCTCCCCGGTGTGGACGCGCCGGTGGACGATGAGGTGGAAGTTGTGCCTGAAGCCCTTCCCGCAGTCACGGCAGTGGAACGGCCTCTCCTCGCTGTGGATGAGCTGGTGGCTCAGGAGATGGGAGCTGGTCCGGAACCTCTTCTTGCACACACCACACTCGTAGGGTCGTTCCCCGGTGTGGATGCGCCGGTGCCGGTTGAGGCTGGAGACGCGGTTGAAGCGCTTCCCGCAGTCGGGGCACTGGAAGGGCCTCTCGTCCGTGTGCGAGCGCTGGTGCACCACGAGGTCCCCGCTGTTCAGAAAGCTCTTCTGGCACTGGTCACACTCGTAGGGCCTCTCCCCGCTGTGGCTCCTCAGGTGGACAATCAGACTGGAGCTCTGGATGAAGCCCTTCCCACACTCCCCACACTTATGGGGCCTCTCTCCGGTGTGGATGTGCCGGTGGATCAACAGCTGGGACTTGTGCCTGAAGCCCTTCCCGCAATCAGGACAGCAAAATGGCCTCTCCTCGCTGTGGATGCGCTGGTGTCTGAGGAGATGGGAGCTGCTCTTAAACCTCATCTTGCACACATCACACTCGTAGGGCCTCTCCCCGCTGTGGCTCCTCTGGTGGACGGTCAGCTGCGAGGTGGTGCTGAAGCGCTTCCCACACTCCCCACACTCGTAGGGCCTCTCCCCGGTGTGGAGGCGCCGGTGGATGATGAGGACAGAGTTGTACCTGAAGCCCTTCCCACACTCGGGGCAGCAGAACGGCCTCTCCTCGGTGTGAATACGCTGGTGAGTGAGGAGATCAGAGCTGCTCTGAAACCTCTTCTGGCATTGATCACACTCATAGGGCCTCTCCCCGGTGTGGATCCTGCAGTGCTCGATCAGTTTGGATCTCGACGTGAAGCTCTCCCCACACTCCGAGCACTTGTGGGGCTTCTCCTCCCCACCTTGGAGCTGCTCATGGAGCCCCACCTCGGATCTCTGAGTCTGGTCCAGGGTGGGTTTTTCCCCCTCAGCTCCCACCTGCCGTCCTGTGTGGGTTCTCTGGTGGACAATCAGGCAGGATCTCCTCTTGAAGCTCTTCCTACACTCCGGGCACTTGTGGGGCTTCTCCTCCCCACCCTGGAGCTGCTCATGGACTCTCAGCTCAGATCTCTGATCCTCATCCAGGATGGGTTTTTCCCCTTCAGATCCCACCTGTTCTCCTCTGTGGTTCCTCATGTGGGCAACCAGGTGGGAACTCACCTTGAAGCTCTCCCCGCACTCCGAGCACTTGTGGGGCTTCTTCTCCCCACCCTGGAGCTGCTCGTGGAGCCCCAGCTCGGCCTCTGCCACCGGCTCCTGGCTGCTCTCCATGCTCAGCTCCTGCTCTGGGGGAGGAAGGACAAGGACACGATGGGATTTGCCCCCCATGGGGACACGGACACGATGGGATTTGCCCCACAAGGACACGATGGGATTTGCCGCCCCTGCCCCCCAACAAACCCTCCCGGAGCCCCCGCGATGGGTTCGGGGCCGCTCCCCCTCCCCGCTCACCCGCGGGCTCCGGGCGGCGATGCCGGCGGGGCCGGGGGAGCCGCGGCCGCAGCGGGGGAACCGCGTGGGCTTGGGGCGCCTCTTCCTCCCGCTCCTCCTCTTCCTCCTCCTGTCCCTCCTCTTCCTCCTCCTGTGTCCCTCCTCTTCCTCCTCCTCTCCCTCCTCTCCCTCCCGCTCCTCCTCCGCTCCGAGTCCGGCCCGGGCAGCGCCGGCACCCGAAAGCAGGCGGGGAGGGCGTGGTTATGCAAATCCGGGAGCGATCGAGCGCTGCGATTGGTGGGCGGGAGGAGCCCCGGGTTTGCTCGGTGACGTCATTGGGGGGACCGGGAATGGGGACCGGGAACGGGGACCGGGAACCGGGAAAGGAAAAGGGACCGGGAAAGGAAAAGGGACCCTGTGGTGTTGTCAGGGGTCCCAAGATGAGCGAAGAACTCGAATCTTGACTCCGTGGTTTTATTTTCAGAAAGCTGATTTATTATTTTATCTTATGTATATTATATGAAAAGAAAATCAGATACTAAAACTATACTAAAAGAATAGAAAAAAAGGATTTCATCAGAAAACCTAGAAAATAATAGAAAAGAACGATAATAAAATCTTGGGAGTGACCGGAGAGTCTGAGACAGCTGAACTTTGATTGGCCATTCATTAAAAATAAACACATTAGACCAGTTAAAGAGGCGCCTGCTAATCCCACAGCAGCAGAAAATTATTGTTTTAAATTTCATTCCTGAGGCCTCTCAGTTTCTCAGGAGAAAAAGATCCTAAGGAAAGGATTTTTTAATAAAATGTGTTTGTGACAGGAGCGTGAATAATGGACTGGGAGTGCAGGAGTGGGGTTGGGATTGGGATCAGGAATCAGAAAATGGGAACGGGACAGGAAATAGAGAAATGGGAATTAGGGACCGGAATAGGAAAAGGGGAACAGGAAATTTTTGATTGATGTTGGAGAAGACATCCGAGGCTATCTAGTGTTGCTGAAGACCACCAAAAGATGGAAAAAATGACGGAAAAAATGGCGGAAAAAATGAAGGAAAAAAAATTTTCTGGGGTCAGAAGTAGACAAACCTGCTCTCCACAATGGATTTCTGATGCTGGACTGTGGATGTGCCCATGAGGAGCCAGGAGGATGAGGAACCTTCAGCCAGGTGTCCTCCAGGGACAGGGATCAAGGGGGTTCTGCCCACCTGGGCTCACTGGGGATCAGTCCATCATGGGGGAAGGATTTCTGTTGGGGAAGACATTCAAGACAATCTAGTGTTGCTGAAGACCACCAAAAGATGGAAAAAATGAGATTCTTCTGGGTCAGAAGTTGACAAATCCATGAGGATGTGGAGCCCTCAGCCAGGTGTGCTCCAAACAGGGATCACCTGGGCTCTGCCCAGCTGGGCTCACTGGGGACCATCCAGAGCAGATCCTCCTGTGGTGGAGAAGACATCCAAGGCAATTTAGTGTTGCTGAAGACCACCAAAAGATGGAAAAAATGAGATTTTTCAAGGGTCAGAAGTTGACAAATCCAGGAGGACGTGGAGCCCCCAGCCAGGGATCAAGGGGGTTCTGCCCACCTGAGCTCACTGGGGACCATCCCGAGCAGATCCTCCCGTGTCAGATGGAGCTGGAGAAGCCCACGGAGCTCTTCCCACCTCAGTGCTGGCTCTCTTGGTGTCTGGTCATGCTGTAGTTCGTGGTGAAGCCCTTCCCACACTGGGGACACTGGTATGGCTTCCTCCCTTTGTGGCCGCACCGGTGCATGACCAGCTTGGACCTTTGCCTGAATCCCCTCCCGCAGCTGGGACAACTGAACGGCCTCTCCTTGGTGTGCATCAGCCGGTGGCTGAGGAGATGGGAGCTGGTCAGGAACCTCTTCTTGCACTGCTCGCACTCGTAGGGTTTCTCCCCGGTGTGGCCCCTCTGGTGGTAAACCAGGTGGGACTTGGACATGAAGCCCTTCCCGCACTCGGCGCACTCGTAGGGCCGTTCCCCGGTGTGGATCATCTGGTGGGTGAGCAGGCAGGCCCTGGTGGTGAAGCTCTTGCCGCACTTCCTGCACTCGTAGGGCCTCACCTGGGTGTGGCACTTCTGGTGGACGATCAGGCTGGAGCTCTGCGCGAAGCTCCTCCAGCAGAACTCGCACTCGTAGGGCCGCTCTGCGTGGCTCCTCTGGTGGGCCAGCAGGTTGGAGCTCTGCGTGAAGCTCTTCCCGCAGCGCCCGCACACGTAGGGCCGCTCCCCGGTGTGGATCCTGCGGTGCTTGACCAGGCTGGAGCTCTGCCTGAAGCCCCGGCCGCAGTCGGGGCAGCGGAACGGCTTCTCGCCGGTGTGGATGCGCCGGTGCTCCGCCAGCAGGGAGCCGGTGGGGAAGGAACTCTTGCACTGCTCGCACTCGTAGGGCCTCTCCCCGGTGTGGAGCCGGCGGTGCCGGGCCAGGGCCGAGTTCTCCTTGAAGCCCATCCCGCACTCAGGGCAGCGGAAGGGCCTCTCGCCCGTGTGCGAGCGCCGGTGCACGACCAGCGAGGAGCTGCTCTGGAACTTCTTGTGGCACAGCTCGCACTCGTAGGGCTTCTCGCCGGTGTGGGTCCGCAGGTGGCTGCTCAGGTGGGACTTGCAGGTGAAGCTCTTGGCGCAGAACTGGCACACGTACGGCCTCTCCCCGGTGTGGATCACCCGCTGGTGCCGAATCAGCTGCGAGCTCCAGCTGAAGCTCTGCCCGCACACCCCACACTTGTAGGGCTTCTCCCCGGTGTGGACCCTGCTGTGCTCCATCAGGTTGGCCCTCCTCTTGAAGCTCTTCCCGCACTCCGAGCACTTGTGGGGCTTCTTCTCCCCACCCTGGAGCTGCTCGTGGAGCCCCAGCTCGGGGCTCTGACCCAGGGTGGGTTTGTCCCCCTCAGATCCCACCTGCTGCCCCCGCGTGGATTCTGCGGTGCTTGACCAGGGACGATCTCCACACGAAGCTCTTCCCGCACTCCGAGCACTTGTGGGGCTTCTTCTCCTCATCCTGGAGCTGCTCGTGGAGCCCAAGCTCTGAGCTCTGACCCAGGGTGGCTTTTTCCCGCTCGGCTCTCAGCCGTCGCTCCTCGTGGATTCTGCAATGCCTGATCAGGTTGGACCTCTTGTTGAAGCTCCTCCCGCACTCCGAGCACGTGTGGAGCTTCTTCTCCCCACCCTGGAGCTGCTCGTGGACCTCCAGCTCCAATATCTGACCCTGACCCAGGGTGGGTTTGTCCCCCTCAGATCCCGCCCCTTGCCCCGCGTGGGTTCTGTAATGCTTGATCAGGTTGGATCTCCACCTGAAGCCGTTCCCACACTCTGAGCACTTGTAGAGCTTCTTCTGCCCACCCTGGAGCTGCTCGTGGACCCCAAGCTCCAAGTCCTGACCCTCTCCCCGGTTCAGGATGGGTTTTTCCCCCTCAGATCCCAGCTGTTCTCCTGTGTGGTTCCTCAGGTGGGAACTCAACTTGAAGCTCTTCTCACATTCCGAGAACTCGTGGGGCTTCTCCTCCCCGTCCTGGAGCTGCTCGTGGAGCCCCAGCTCGGATCTCTGACCTTGTTCCAGGTTGGGTTTTTCCCCTTCAGATCCCAACTGTTCTCCCGTGTGGTTCCTCAGGTGGGCAACCAGGTGGGAACTCAGCACGAAGATCTCTCCACACTCCGAGCACCTGTGGGGCTTCTCCTCCCCATCCTGGAGCTGCTCATGGAGTCCCAGCTCTGAGCTCTGACCCTGGTCCAGGATGGGTTTTTCCACCTCAGATCCCACCTGTTCCCAGGTGTGGATCTTCTGGTCCAGCTGGGAACTCGGCACGAAGCTCTTCCCACATTCCAAGAATTCATGGGGCTTCTTCTCCTCATCCTGGAGCTGCTCGTGGATCCCCAGCTCTGAGCTCTGACCCTCTCCCTGCTCCAGGGTGGGTTTTTCCCCCTCAGGTCCCAGCTGTCCCCTGGTGTGGATTCTCTGGTGGATAACCAGGCAGGATCTCCACCTGAAGCTCTTCCCACACTCCGAGCACTCGTGGGGCTTCTCCCCATCCTGGAGCTGCTCGTGGAGCCCCAGCTCGGAGCTCTGACCCAGGGTGGGTTTTTTCCCCTGTTGCTCCGTGTGGCTTTTGCAATGCTTGATCAGGTTGGATCTCCACATGAAGCTCTTCCCGCACACCCCACAGCTGTAGGGCCTCTCCCTGGTGTGGACGGTGCAATGGTCGATCAGTTTGCATTTCCACCTGAAGCTCTTCCCGCACTCCGAGCACTTGTGGGGCTTCTCCTCCCCACCCCGGCGCTGCCCGTGCAGCCCCAGCTCGGAGCTCGGAGCCCCTCCATGGCCCGGGCTGGCTCTTTCCCCCCTCGGCTCCCCGCGCTCTGCGTTTGCAGCCCCTCCTGCTGAGGCATCTCCGCGGCTTCTCCTCCCCGGGGGCTTCTCCCTGCGCCGCGGGGCCGCTCAGAACGGCCTCTGCCACCGGCTCCTGGCTGCTCTCCATGCTCAGCTCCTGCTCTGCGGGAGGAACGACAAGGACACGATGGGATTTGCCCCCATGGGGACAAGGACACGATGGGATTTGCCCCACACGGACACGATGGGATTTGCCCCACAAGGACACGATGGGATTTGCCCCCATGGGGACAAGGACACAATGGGATTTGCCCCATGGGGACAAGGACATGATGGGATTTGCCCCCATGGGGACAAGGACACGATGGGATTTGCCCCACACCAAGCTCAGGATGGGATTTGCCCCACAAGGACACAATGGGATTTGCCCCCATGGGGACAGGATGGGATTTGCCCCACACCAAGTTCAGGATGGGATTTGGGATTTGCCCCACAAGGACATGATGGGATTTGCCCCCCATGGGGACAAGGACACGATGGGATTTGCCCCCATGGGGACAGGACGGGATTTGCCCCACACCAAGCTCAGGATGGCATTTGCCCCACAAGGACACGATGGGATTTGCCCCACACCAAGCTCAGGGTGGGATTTGCCCCACACCAAGCTCAGGGTGGGATTTGCCCCACAAGTTCAGGATGGGATTTGGGATTTGCCCCACAAGGACACGATGGGATTTGCCCCACAAGCTCAGGACGGGATTTGCCCCACACCAAGCTCAGGGTGGGATTTGCCCCACAAGTTCAGGATGGGATTTGCCCCACAAGTTCAGGATGGGATTTGGGATTTGCCCCACAAGGACACGATGGGATTTGCCCTCATGAGGACAAGGACATGATTGAAAAACTTGGAAAAACCGCTTGGAAAATCTCTTTGGAGAGACAACTCACTTTTACTCAAGCTGCCTTCCAGGCCTGTGGACTGTCACAGACATCTTTTTATGAAAAACCCTTTCCTTTAGGATTTTTCCCCCTGAAAAGCCGAGAGGCCTCAGGAGCAAAATGTAAACATTGATTGTCTGCTTTATCTGTGGAATGCAGCAGGTGGGTCTGGGATTGGCCCAGCTTGGATGTTTATAATTCCTGGCCAATCCCAGACACCGAGTCTGGGCCAGCTGCCTTTGTTATCATTCCTTTCTATTCTCAGTTCAGCCAGCCTGCGGATAAAACCTTTCCTGCTGTTCTTTTAGTAGTGTTTGAATGTAATATATATCATAAAATAATAATTTTAATGTAATCTATATCGTAAAATATTAATTTTAATGTAATAGATATCATAAAATAATAAATCAAACCTTGTGAAACACGGAGACAGATCCTCGTCTCTTCCCTCAACACAAGAGCCCTGTGAACACCGTCACAGCCATCGTGTCCTTGTCCTTGTGGGGCAAATCCCAAATCCTATCGTGTCCTTGTGGGGCAAATCCCAAATCCCATCGTGTCCTTGTGGGGCAAATCCCATCCTGGACTTGGTGTGGGGCAAATCCCATCCTGAGCTTGGTGTGGGGCAAATCCCACCCTGAACTTGTGGGGCAAATCCCATCCTGTCCCTGTCCTTGTGGGGCAAATCTCATCCTGAACTTGTCCCAAATTCAGGACGGGATTTGCCCCATAGGTTCAGGGTGGGATTTGCCCCACACCAGGTTCAGGGTGGGATTTGCCCCACACCAAGTTCAAGACGGGATTTGCCCCATAGGTTCAGGATGGGATTTGCCCCACAGGTTCAGGATGGGATTTGCCCCACAGGTTCAGGATGGGATTTGCCCCACACCAATCTCAGGACAGGATTTGCCCCACACCAAGCTCAGGGTGGGATCTGCCCCACAGGTTCAGGGTGGGATCTGCCCCACACCAAGTTCAGGATGGGATTTGCCCCACACCAAGCTCAGGGTGGGATTTGCCCCACAAGCTCAGGGTGGGATTTGCCCCACACCAATCTCAGGGTGGGATTTACCCCACACCAGGCTCAGGATGGGATTTGCCCCATAGGTTCAGGGTGGGATTTGCCCCACAGGTTCAGGGTGGGATTTGCCCCATAGGTTCAGGACGGGATTTGCCCCACAGGTTCAGGATGGGATTTGCCCCACACCAATCTCAGGGTGGGATTTGCCCCACAGGTTCAGGCTGGGATTTGCCCCACACCAATCTCAGGGTGGGATTTGCCCCACAAGCTCAGGGTGGGATCTGCCCCACACCAAGCTCAGGGTGGGATTTGCCCCACACCAAGCTCAGGGTGGGATTTGCCCCACAAGCTCAGGGTGGGATTTGCCCCACAAGTTCAGGGTGGGATTTGCCCCACAGGTTCAGGACGGGATTTGCCCCACACCAAGCTCAGGACAGGATTTGCCCCACAAGCTCAGGGTGGGATTTGCCCCCCACCAATCTCAGGACGGGATTTGCCCCACAGGTTCAGGACGGGATTTGCCCCACAGGTTCAGGATGGGATTTGCCCCACAAATGCCCCCACCCCACAGGAGCTGCCCAGCCCCGCTCTGGCCGGTGCAGCAGCACAGAGAGAGGGGCAAAGGGGCCCTGCCTTCCTCCTCACCTGCCTGGCGCTCCCGGGCCGGCTCCTCTTCCTCCCGGCCTCCTCCTCCTCCTCCCGGGGCCGAGCTCTGGCCCTGGCACGGCCGGGCCGGGGCAGGAGCGGGGCCGAGCCCTCGGGTGGCGCTGCCAGAGGAGCCGGCGCCGCTTCCAGCCGGGAGAGCTCCGGACAATCCTCTCGTGGGGACCTTCCCTCTGTCCCGAGGAGCCTCGGAGGGAAAGAGAAACAGGAATTATTATCCAGGGAAAGAGAAACGAGAATTATTATCCAGGGAAAGAGAAACGAGAATGATCCAGGGAAAGATAAACAGGAATTATTATCCAGGGAAAGAGAAACGAGAATGATCCAGGGGAAGAGAAACGAGAATGATCCAGGGAAAGAGAAACGAGAATTATTATCCAGGGAAAGAGAAATGAGAATGATCCAGGGAAAGAGAAACGGGAATTATTATCCAGGGAAAGAGAAACGAGAATTATTATCCAGGGAAAGAGAAATGAGAATGATCCAGGGGGAGATAAACAGGAATGATCCAGGGAAAGACAAACAAGAATTATTATCCAGGGAAAGAGAAACGAGAACGATCCAGGGGAAGAGAAACAAGAATGATCCAGGGAAAGACACACAGGAATGATCCAGGGAAAGAGAAACGAGAACGATCCAGGGAAAGAGAAACAGGAATGATCCCGGAAAGACAAACAAGAATGATCCAGGGAAAGAGAAACGAGAATTATTATCCAGGGGAAGAGAAATGAGAATGATCCAGGGAAAGAGAAACGAGAATGATCCAGGGAAAGAGAAACGAGAATGATCCAGGGGAAGACAAACAGGAATTATCCAGCGAAAGGCAAACAAGAATTATTATCCAGGGGAAGAGAAACAGGAATGATCCAGGGGAAGAGAAACAAGAATTATCCAGGGAAAGACAAACAGGAATGATCCAGGAAAGACAAACAGGAATGATCCCGGGAAAGACAAACAGGAATGATCCCGGGAAAGACAAACAGGAACGATCCAGGGAAGGACAAACAGGAACGATCCAGGGAAAGAGAAACAAGAACGATCCAGGAAAGACAAACAGGAACGATCCAGGGAAAGAGAAACAAGAATGATCCAGGAAAGACAAACAAGAACGATCCAGGGAAGGACAAACAAGACCGATCCGGGCTCTGGAATGCGGCGGGCGCGGCTCGGCTTGGCCGCCCTGGGGGTTTTTAATTCGCGGCCAATCCCGGCCAGGCCGGCTCGGATTCTCTGAGGGTCACCGGCTTTTGTTGCCGTTCCACGCGATTCTTTCCCTCGCCAGCCTTCTACAGAAATCCTTTCTTCTGTTCTTTAGCGTGGTCTTAATATATCATTTTCTTTTAATACAATATATATAATAAAATAATAAATATAATTTTATTTATTATATATTAATAGATATAGGTTTCATCTATAAATTTATATTAATATAATATATATCATAAAATAATAAATCAGCCTCCTGATGAAACCCTTTCTTCTATTCTATAGTAATAATTAATATATAGATATATCGTTTTAATATATAATTTTCTTTAAATATACCATAAAATAATAAATCTAATTTATATATCATAAAATAATAAAAAAATAAATAAGTAATAATAAATAAGTGCTCCCAGTTCCCTCCCCAGGAACATTCCGGGCCCGGCTTTGGGGTCCCGCCCCCCCAAAATCCCCTCCCGGAGCCCCCGCGATGGGTCCGGGGCCGCTCCCCCTCCCCGCTCACCCGCGGGCTCCGGGGGCGACGCCGGAGCGGGGCTGGGGCCGCTCTTCCTCCCGCTCCTCCTCTTCCTCCGTCCCTCCTCTTCCTCCTCCTGGGGCCCCCGGGCTCCTCCTCCTTCTCCTCCTCCTCCTCCTCCTCCTCCTCCTTCTCCTCCTCCTCCTTCTCTTCCTCCCGCTCCTCCTCCTCTCCCTCTTCAATGGGAGCGATACTGGGAGCGCTGGGAGCGATACTGGGAGCACTGGGAGGGAACTGGGAGCGCTGGGAGCGATACTGGGAGCGCTAGGAGGGAACTGGGAGCACTGGGAGCGAACTGGGAGCGCTTTCCCTGCCAGTCCCGCTCTTACTGGGAGCGCTGGGAGGGAACTGGGAGCGCTGGGAGGGAACTGGGAGCACTGGGAGGGAACTGGGAGCGCTTTCCCTGCCAGTCCCGCTCTTACTGGGAGCGCTGGGAGCGAACTGGGAGCGCTTTCCCTGCCGGTCCCGCTCTTACTGGGAGCGCTGGGAGCGAACTGGGAGCGAACAGCGCCGGGCGGCGGGCGGGGCCAGCCTGAAAAGGGGCGTGGTTATGCAAATACCGCTCGGATCCTGCGCTGTGATTGGTGGGCGTTCCTAGGAGAGGCGCGCCGTCCTTTGGGCGGTGTTGTGGGCGTGGTTATGCAAATATTTCGTTCCGCGGGGCTCTCGGGCTGGTCTGGGCGTGGTTATGCAAATAAATAATATATTCTGTTTTTTTAATGAGTGGGCGGGGTTATACAAACTAATTATAATTTCTGCCTTTTTAATGAGTGGGCGGTGCCGGTGTCCGGTCCCGGATCGGGGGGGGAGGGGCGGATTTGGGGTCGCGCAGGTGAAGGGGGCGGGGCCGCTGTCCCCAGCAATGTCCCCCCCATTGTCCCCCCCTGCCTTTGGGGACATCCCGAGATGTCACCCCCCCCCCCCGTCCTCGGAGACGTCCCGGGGTGTCCCCGCCTTTGTCACCTCCCTCGGTGACATCCAGGCTGTCTCTCCCTTTGTCCCCGCCCTCCTTTGGGGACATCCCGGGGTGTCACCCCCCCCCCCCCTTGTGGTGTCCCCCCCACTTTGTCCCCACCCTTCCTTGGTGGCATCCCGAGATGTCCTCACCCCCCTTGGTGACCCCCGGGGTGTCCCCCCCCGTGTCCCCCCTCATTGGTGACATCTCGAGATGTCACCCCCCCCCCCCCCATTGGGGACATCCCGGGGTGTCACCACCCCCCTTTGTCCCCCCCTCCTTGGTGACCTCCCGCCTTGGGGACCCTTGGGGACATTTGGGGTCCCCCCTGACCTTCCCGAGGTGTCCCCCCCCCCCCCCCTTGGTGACATCCCGAGATGTCCCCACTCCCGGTGACCCCTTGGTGTCCCCCCCTTTGTGATGTAACCCCCCCTTTGTCCCCGCCCTCCTTGGTGACATCCCGGGATGTCCCCCCCCCTTGGTGACCCCTCGGGGTGTCCCCCCCTTTGTGATGTAACTCCCCCTTTGTCCCCCCCCTTGGTGTCCCCTTGGTGTCCCCCCCCCGCTTGGTGACCCCTGGGTGTCCCCCCCTTTGTCCCCTCCCTTGGTGACATCCCGAGATGTCCCCCCCCCCTCGGTGACCCTTTTGTGTCCCCCCTTGTTGACCCCTCGGTGTCCCCCCCTTTGTCCCCCCCGTGTCCCCCCCGGTGCCACCACGTGCCCGCTGACCCCTCGGTGTCCCCCCCCCTTCTCGGTGTCCCCCCTTTGTCCCCCCCCTTGGTGACATCCCGAGATGTCACCCCCCCTCGGTGTCCCCCCCCTTTGTCCCCCTCCCTCGGTGTCCCCTTTGTCCCCCCCTTTGTCCCCCCCGGTGCCACCACGTGCCCGTTGACCCCTCGGTATCACCCCCCCCCTTGGTGTCCCCTTTGTCCCCCTCCGCTTGGTGACATCCCGAGATGTCCCCCCCCTTCGGTGTCCCCTTTGTCCCCCCCGTGTCCCCCCCGGTGCCACCACGTGCCCGCTGACCCCTCGGTGTCGCCTTTGTCCCCCCCTTTGTCCCCCCCCGGTGCCACCACGTGCCCGCTGATCCCGTTAAGCGCCTTTGCCCCGTTCCGGGGGGGGTCGGTGGCACCATGGCCGCCCCCCCGGGCCGCACCGTCCTTGTCACCGGCTGCTCCTCGGGCATCGGCCTGGCCGTGGCCGTGCTGCTCGCCAGGGACCCCCAGAGGCGCTACCTGGGTGAGGGGGGACCCCGAATGTCCCCGAGTGTCCCCAAGTGTCCCCAAATGTCCCCAAGGCGGGAGGGAGGGAAAGGAAATAATGGGAGGGAAGGGGGGGGGGGACAGCTCGGGATTGTCCCCAAGGCGGGACGGAAGGGGGGGACACCCCAGGAGGGTCCCCAAGGGTCAGGGGGACACCTCGGGAGGGTCAGGAGGGGTCCCCAAATGTCCCCGAGGGTCCTCGGGTGCCCCCAGGTGGCCCCAAGTGTCCCCAAATGTCCCCAAGGGTCCCCAAGGTGGGAGGGAAATAATGGGAGGGAAGGGGGGGGGGACAGCTCAGGGTTGTCCCCAAGGTGGGGGGGAAAGGGGGGGGACACACGAGGAGGGTCCCCAAGGGTCAGGGGGACACCTCGGGAGGGTCAGGAGGGGTCCCCAAATGTCCCCAAGGGTCCCCAAAGGTCCCCAAGTGTCCCCAACGTGGGAGGGGGGGAAGGGAAATAATGGGGGGGGGGGGGGGACAGCTCGGGATTGTCCCCAAGGCAAGACGGAAGGGGGGGGACACCCCAGGAGGGTCCTCAAGGGTCAGGGGGACACCTCGGGAGGGTCCCCAAGTGTCCCCAAATGTCCCCAAGTGTCCCCAAATGTCCCCAAGTGTCCCCAAGTGTCCCCAAGGGTCCCCAAGTGGCCCCAAGGCGGGGGGAGAGAGGGAAATAAGGGAGGGGGGGGACAGCTCGGGATTGTCCCCAAGGTGGGGGGGAAAGAGGGGGACACACGAGGAGGGTCCCCAAGGGTCAGGGGGACACCTCGGGAGGGTCCCCAAATGTCCCCAAATGTCCCCGAGGGTCCCCAAGGTGTCCCCAAATGTCCCCAAGGAGGGAGGGAGGGAAAGGAAATAACAGGAGGGGAACGGGGGGGGGGGGGGGGGGGGACAGCTCGGGATTGTCCCCAAGGTGGATTTTTGGGGTCCTTGAGGAAATTTTGGGGATTTTTGGGGGTCCCAGTCCTGGCCACCATGCGGGACCTGTCCCGGGGCTGTTTCTAACGGGATTTTTTGGGATTTTTTTGGGGTTTTTGGGGTCTCTAATGACATTTTTGTGTCCCAGTCCTGGCCACCATGCAGCACCTGTCCCTGAAGAATTTTTGGGGTCTCTAATGGGATTTTTTGGGGTTTTTTTTGGGGTCCCAGTCCTGGCCACCATGCGGGACCTGTCCAAGGGATGTTTCTAACGGGATTTTTTGGGATTTTTTTGGGGGTTTTTGGGTATTTTTGTCCCCAGTCCTGGCCACCATGTGGGACCTGTCCCTGATGAATTTTTGGTGTTTCTAATGGGATTTTTGGGATCTCTAATGGGATTTTTTGGGGTTTTTTTGGGTATTTTGGGGTTCCACTCCTGGCCACCATGCGGGACCTGTCCCAGGGCTGTTTCTAACGGGATTTTGGGGATTTTTTGGGTTTTTTTGGGTATTTTGTCCCCAGTCCTGGCCACCATGTGGGACCTGTCCCGGGGCTGTTTCTAACGGGATTTTTTGGGATTTTTTTGGGTTTTTTTGGGTATTTTTCCCCCCAGTCCTGGCCACCATGCGGGACCTGTCCCTGATGAATTTTTGGGCTCTCTAACGGGATTTTTTTTGGGGGTTTTTGGGTATTTTTGTCCCCAGTCCTGGCCACCACGTGGGATCTGTCCCGGGGCTGTTTCTAACGGGATTTTTTGGGATTTTTTTGGGGTTTTTGGGGTCTCTAATGACATTTTTGGGGTCCCAGTCCTGGCCACCATGCGGGACCTGTCCCTGATGAATTTTTGGTGTTTCTAACGGGATTTTTTGGGGTTTTTGGGTATTTTTTGTCCCCAGTCCTGGCCACCATGCGGGACCTGTCCCGGGGCTGTTTCTAACGGGATTTTTGTGATCTCTAATTGGATTTTTTTGGGTTTTTTTGGGTATTTTCCCCCCCAGTCCTGGCCACCACGTGGGATCTGTCCCGGGGCTGTTTCTAACGGGATTTTTTGGGATTTTTTTGGGGTTTTTGGGGTCTCTAATGACATTTTTGTGTCCCATTCCTGGCCACCATGCAGGACCTGTCCCCGATGAATTTTTGGGGTCTCTAACGGGATTTTTTGGGGGTTTTTTTTGGGCATTTTTGTCCCCAGTCCTGGCCACCATGCGGGACCCGTCCCGGGGCTGTTTCTAACGGGATTTTTGGGGATTTTTTGGGTTTTTTTGGGTATTTTTCCCCCCAGTCCTGGCCACCATGCGGGACCTGTCCCTGATGAATTTTTGGTGTTTCTAACGGGATTTTTTGGGATTTTTTTGATTTTTTGGGTGTTTTTGTCCCCAGTCCTGGCCACCATGCGGGACCTGTCCCGGGGCTGTTTCTAACGGGATTTTTGGGATCTCTAATTGGATTTTTTGGGTTTTTTTGGGTATTTTGTCCCCAGTCCTGGCCACCATGTGGGACCTGTCCCGGGGCTGTTTCTAACAGGATTTTTTGGGATTTTTTTTGGGGTTTTTGGGGTCTCTAATGACATTTTTGGGGTCCCAGTCCTGGCCACCATGCGGGACCTGTCCCTGATGAATTTTTGGTGTTTCTAACAGGAATTTTTGGGGATTTTTTTGATTTTTTGGGTATTTTCCCCCCCAGTCCTGGCCACCATGCGGGACCTGTCCCGGGGCTGTTTCTAACGGGATTTTTTGGGATTTTTTTGGGGGGTTTTGGGGTCTCCAATGACATTTTTGCCCCCAGTCCTGGCCACCATGTGGGACCTGTCCCGGGGCTGTTTCTAACGGGATTTTGGGGATTTTTTTGGGGTATTTTGGGTATTTTTGTCCCCAGTCCTGGCCACCATGTGGGACCTGTCCCGCCGGGTTTGGGGGTGTTTCTAACGGGATTTTTGGGATTTTTTGGGGGGTTTTGGGGTCTCTAATGACATTTTTGGGGTCCCAGTCCAGGCCACCATGCGGGACCTGTCCCAGGGCTGTTTCTAACAGGAATTTTTGGGGATTTTTTTGATTTTTTGGGTATTTTTCCCCCCAGTCCTGGCCACCATGTGGGACCTGTCCCTGATGAATTTTTGGGATCTCTAATGGGATTTTTTGGGTATTTTCCCCCCAGTCCTGGCCACCATGCGGGACCTGTCCCGGGGCTGTTTCTAACGGGATTTTGGGGATTTTTTTGGGGTTTTTGGGGTCTCTAATGACATTTTTGTGTCCCAGTCCTGGCCACCATGCGGGACCTGTCCCTGATGAATTTTTGGTGTTTCTAACGGGATTTTTTGGGGTTTTTTGGGTATTTTTCCCCCCAGTCCTGGCCACCATGCGGGACCTGTCCCTGATGAATTTTTGGGGTCTCTAATGGGATTTTTTTGGGATTTTTTGGGTATTTTGGGGTTCCAGTCCTGGCCACCATGCGGGACCTGTCCCGCCGGGGCGCTCTGGAGGCCGCGGCCGGGGCCACGCTCGGGGACACGCTGCGGATCCTGCGCCTCGACGTCACCAGCGACAGCTCCGTGGCCGAGTGCCTGGGGGGGGTCCCGGGGGGGCGCGTGGACGTCGTGGGTGAGGAAATTCCCGCAGTTTGGGGGATTTTTTGGGATTTATGGGGATTTTTGGGGATTTTTTTGGGATTTTTTGGGATTTTTTTGGGGATTTTTGGGGATTTTGGGGGATTTTTAAGGGATTTCGGGAGGTTTCGGGGTGGTTTCGGCCATTTGGGGAGGGGGCATTGGGGCCGTTGTAGGGGATTTTTTGGGATGATTTTTTGGGGCATTTTAGGGGATTTTTTGGGGATTTTGGGGGATTTTTTTTGGCGGCGGATTTTTGGGGGGATTTTGGGGGGATTTTTAGCGATTTTAGGGGATTTTGGGAGGTGTTGGGGTGGCTTGGGGCGATTTTGGGGGGCTCGGGGCATTTTAGGGGATTTTTGGGGGGGGTTTTAAGTGATTTTTTGGATTTTGGGGGGATTTTGGGAGGTTTTGGGGTGGTTTTCTGCAGATTTTATGGGATTTTCTGGGATTTGTGTATCTCAGAGCCCCATGGGCCGATTTTGGGGGGGATTTTTGGAGGTTTGGTGTTTCCCTGACCCCTCCAGTGAGTAACTCAGGGCTGTGGATTTTGGGGCAGATTTTTGGGTGCATTTTATGGGATTTGGGGTGGATTTTCTGGGATTTAATGGGACTTTTTTGGGATTTGGGTATCTCGGAGCCCCATGGGCCGATTTTGGGGGGGATTTTGGGATTTTTCGGGGCTCCCCTGACTCCCCCCCAACCCCCCCCAGTGAACAAACGCCGGCGTGGGGCTGGTGGGGCCCCTGGAGAGCGCCTCGGGGCCGCAGGTGCAGCGCGTGTTCGACACCAACGTCTTCGGGGTGCTGCGCCTGGCCCAGGCCCTGCTGCCGCAGATGAAGCGGCGCCGCAGTGGCCACATCGTGGTGGTCAGCAGCGTCATGGGGCTGCAGGGTGAGAGACCCCCAAAAACCACCCCAAAATTCGGGTTCGGCACCCCAGAAAACCCCCAGGACCGCCCCCCAAAAAAATGGGACCCCAAAAAACCCCGGGACCCCCCAAAAAATCCCCATGGTGGTGGTCAGCAGCGTCATGGGGCTGCAGGGTGAGAGACCCCAAAAACCACCCCAAAACCCTCCTCGAGACCCCAAAATTCGGATTCCGCACCCCTAAAAACCCCTGGGACCCCCAAAAAGACACCAAAATTCGGCTTTGGCACCCCCAAAAAAACCCTGGGGACCCCAAAATTCTCCTCGGGACCCCAAAATTCAGATTCAGCGCCCTAAAAAAACCCCGGGACCCCCAAAATTCGGCTTTGAGACCCCAAAAAACCCCATGGTGGTGGTCAGCAGTGTCATGGGGCTGCAGGGTGAGAGACCCCAAAAACCACCCCAAAACCCTCCGAGGGACCCCAAGATTCGGATTCCGCGCCCCAAAAAACCCCTGGGACCCCAAAAATTCATCAAAATTCGGCTTTGGCATCCCAAAAACCCCCTGGGACCCCAAAATTCGGCTTTGGGACCCCAAAATCCTCCTCGGGACCCCAAAATCCTCCCCAAAGCCCCCCAAGAACCCCCCCCAGACCCCTCTCAGACCCCAAATTTTGGGAGGATCGAGACCCCAAACCCCAAATTTTGGGGGATTTGAGACCCCAAACCCCAAATTTTGAGGGGATCAAGACCCCAAGCCCCAAATTTTTGTGGGATTGAGACCCAAAGCTCCAAATTTTGAGTGGAGCAAGCCCTTAAATCCCAAATTTTTGTGGGATCGAGGCCCCCAACAGCTCCCAGACCCCCCAAATTTTTTGGGGTCCGCAGGGGTCGTGTTCAACGACATCTACTCGGCCTCCAAGTTCGCCGTGGAGGGGCTGTGCGAGAGCCTGGCCGTGCAGCTGCTGCAGTTCAACGTCTTGTGAGTGCGGGGGGAGCCCCAAAATCACCCCAAATTATCCTCAAATTATCCCCCAAAATCAGCCGAAATTATCCCCCAAAATCTTCCCCAAAACCTTCCGGAATCACCCCAAAAAAACTCCAAAATCACCGCAAAAATCACCCCCAAATCATCCTCAAATTACCCCGAAATCATCCTCAAATTATCCCCAAATTATCCCCCCAAATCACCCCCAAATATTCCCCAATTTATCCCAAAATCACCGTAACCCCCCCCAAAAAAAAACTCAAAAAATCTCCATAAAACCCCCCCAAATCACCATTAAAAATCCCCCAAAAATCCTCCAAAAAATCGCCACAAAAGCCCCAAAAAATCCCCAAAAATCACCATAAAACCCCCCAAAAAATCCCCAAAACCCCCAAAACCCCCAAACCCCGCAGCGTGTCGCTGGTGGAGCCGGGCCCGGTGAACACGGAGTTCGAGCGCAAGGTGCTGCAGGAGGTGGAAAAATCCGAATTTCCCGGCACCGACCCCGAGACCCTGCGCTACTTCCGCGAGGTTTATCTGCCCGCCAGCCGCGACGTGTTCGACACCTTCGGCCAGAGCCCCGAGGAGGTGGCGCAGGTCGGGATTCGGGGGAAATTTGGGGTTTTTAAGGATTTTTTGTGGATTTTTTTGGGTTTTTATGGCGATTTTTGAGGCAGTTTGGGGGCATTTCCTGCCCGCCAGCCGCGACGTGTTCGACACCTTCGGCCGGAGCCCCGAGGAGGTGGCGCAGGTCGGGATTTGGGGAAAATTTGGGGTTTTTTGGTGGGTTTTTGGGGGGTTTTGTGGCGATTTTGGGGTTTTTTATGGCGATTTTTGCGGCAGTTTTGGGGCATTTCCCGCCGGGTGTTGGACACCTTCGCCGCCAGCAGGGGGCGCAGGTGAGCACGCGGAGGAATTTTGGGCTTTTTTCGCCATTTTTTCAAATTTTTTTCAAAATTTTTTTTTAATTTTCCGTGTCCCCCCCCAGGCCATCGTGTCGGTGATCGGCGCCCCCCGCCCCCCGTTCCGGACCCCCACCAACCCGCTCTACTCCCCGCTCCTCGCTCTGCGCTTCGCCGACCCCCGCGGGGACCTCGGGGTGCGAACGTTCCAGCGCCTCCTGTTCGACCTCGGGCCGGCCTTCCACCTGAGCCTGGCGCTGCTGCGCTGCCTCACCTGCCGCTGCTGCCGCCGCCGCGTCACCCCCGTCTGAGGGGAGCCCGAATTTGGGGGGTTTGGGGTGAAATTCGGGTGAAATTCGGGTAAAATTTGGGCGAAATCGGGGAGTTTATAGTGGATTTAGGGGGGTTTTGGGGGTCCCACCTGAGCCTGGCGCTGCTGCCCGCCGCCGCGTCAGCCCCGTCTGAGGGCAGAAATTGGAAATTTGGGGTTTTTTTTGGGGGAAATCGGGGAGATGTGAGGGATTTGGGGAGGTTTTTAGGGGTTTTGGGGGGTTTTATGGGGATTTTGGGGGTCCCACCTGAGCCTGGCGCTGCTGCCGCCGCCGCGTCACCCCCGTCTGAGGGGAGCCCGAATTTGGGGGGTTTGGGGCGAAATTTGGGTTTTTTTGGGGGGAAATGGGGGAGATGTGAGGGGATTTGAGGGGTTTGAGGGGATTTGGGGAGGTTTTTAGGGGTTTTAAGGGGGTTTTAGGGACGTTTTGGGGGGTCCCACCTGAGCCTGGCGCTGCTGCCGCCGCGGCGTCAGCCCCGTCTGAGGGCAGAAATTGGAAATTCGGGGTTTTTTGGGGGGAAATCGGGGAGATGTGAGGGGATTTAAGGTGATTTGGGGGGATTTTGAGGGGATTTGGGGAGGTTTTTATGGGTTTTGGGGGTTTTTAGGGGGATTTTAGGGGGGTTTTGGGGGTCCCACCTGAGCCTGGCGCTGCTGCCGCCACCGCGTCAGCCCCGTCTGAGGGGAACCCGAATTTGGGGGTTTTGGGGCGAAATTTGGGTTTTTTTGGGGCGAAATCGGGGAGATGTGAGGGGATATGAGGGGGTTTGAGGGGATTTAGGGGCATTTTAGGGGGTTTTAGGGGGATTTAGGGGGGTTTTGGGGGTCCCACCTGAGCCTGGCGCTGCTGCCGCCGCCGCGTCACCCCGTCTGAGGGGAGCCCGAATTTGGGGCGAAATTTGGGGTTTTTGGGGGCGAAATCGGGGAGATGTGAGGGGATTTGAGGGGATTTGGGGAGGTTTTTAGGGGTTTGGGGGGGTTTTAGGGGGATTTGGGGGGATTTTGGGGGTCCCACCTGAGCCTGGCACTGCTGCCGCCGCGATCACCCCCGTCTGAGGGGAGCCCCAAATCGGGGTTTTTGGGGTGAGATTCGGGTGAAATTTGGGCGAAATCGGGGAGTTTATAGGGGATTTAGGGGGGTTTTTGGGGGATTTTGCGGGTCCCACCTGAGCCTGGCGCTGCTGCCGCCGCCGCGTCACCCCCGTCGAGGGGAGCCCGAATTTGGGGGTTTTGGGGCGAAATTTGGGGGTTTTTGGGGCGAAATCGGGGAGATGTGAGGGGGATATGAGGGGATTTGAGGGGATTTAGGGGCATTTTAGGGGTTTTTTAAGGGGGTTTTAGGGACGTTTTGGGGGTCCCACCTGAGCCTGGCGCTGCTGCCGCCGCCGCGTCACCCCCGTCTGAGGGCAGAAATTGGAAATTTGGGGTTTTTTTGGGGGAAATCGGGGAGATGTGAGGGGATATGAGGGGATTTGAGGGGATTTGGGGAGGTTTTTAGGGGTTTTGGGGGGGGGTTTAGGGGGATTTAGGGGCATTTTGGGGGTCCCCACTGAGCCTGGCGCTGCTGCGCTGCCCTCACCTGCCGCTTGCTGCCCGCCGCCCGCGTCACCCCCGTCTGAGGGGAGCCCGAATTTAGGGGGTTTGGGGTGAAAATCGGGTTTTTTTTGGGCGAAAATCGGGGAGTTTATAGTGGATTTAGGGGGGTTTTATGGGGGTTTTGGGGGTCCCACCTGAGCCTGCCGCTGCTGTCGCCGCCGCGTCACTCCCGTCTGAGGGGAACCCGAATTTGGGGGGTTTGGGGAGATTTGGGGTGAAATTTGGGCGAAATCGGGGAGTTTATAGTGGATTTAGGGGGGGTTTGGGGGTCCCACCTGAGCCTGGCGCTGCTGCCGCCGCCGCGTCACCCCCGTCTGAGGGGAACCCGAATTTGGGGGTTTTTGGGGCGAAATTTGGGGTTTTTTGGGGCGAAATCGGGGAGATGTGAGGGAATATGAGGGGGTGTTTGAGGGGATTTAGGGGCATTTTAGGGGGTTTTAGGGGGATTTAGGGACGTTTTTGGGGGTCCCACCTGAGCCTGGCGCTGCTGCCGCCGCGTCACCCCCGTCTGAGGGGAGCCCGAATTTGAGGCGAAATTTGGGGTTTTTTGGGGCGAAATCGGGGAGATGTGAGGGGATATGAGGGGGTTTGAGGGGATTTAGGGGCATATTAGGGGGTTTTAGGGGGATTTAGGGGCATTTTAGGGGGTTTTAGGGGGATTTAGGGGCATTTTGGGGGGTCCCATCTGAGCCTGGCACTGCTGCTCAGGTGCCTCACTGCCGCTGCCGCCGCCCGCGTCAGCCCCCGTCTGAGGGGAGCCCGAAATTTGGGGGGTTTGGGGTGAAATTCGGGTTTTTTTTGGGCGAAATCGGGGAGTTTTTAGAGGTTTTAGGGGGTTTTTAGGGGGTTTATGGGGGCTTTGGGTTCTCAGGTGTCTTTGAGTCACCCCCGTCTGAGGGGACCCCGAATTTGGGGTTTTGGGGAGATTTTCGGGGGGTTTAGGGGATTTTAGGAGGCTTTTTTGGGATTTTTTTTTTTGGGGGGGGGAATCTTGGGAAATTTGGGGAGATTTTGGGGCAACTTTGAGGAATTTGAGGAGAATTTGGGGGGATTTTGAGGGAATTTTGGAGTCTCCTCCACACTTGAGGGGTCTTTGGGCTTCTCCATTAAACCCAGAACTCCTCCCACAGCCTCCCCTTCTCATTCGCTGCCGCGCCGGGGGGTTTGGGGCTCCCTGGAAGGGATTTGTGGGGATTTTGGGGTTTTTTGGGGGGGATTTTGGGGATTTTGGGCCCCAAACCAACGGGGCAACAAAACCACCGGAACTCAAGTTCGGGGAAACACTTGAAACCCGGAAGCGAAAGGAAACGACACACCGGAAGTGGCCGGAAGGCGCAGAGGGGGCACCGGAAGTAGCGAGACCACGCGGCGGCGCCGGGATGGGGCGGCCCCGGGAAGGTCGGGGAGAAAAAAATGGGAAAAAATCGGGAAAAAACGGGAAAAAACCGGGAGAAACAGGGATAAGGAAGGGTTAGGGGAGCAGCGGGGGGTCGGGAATGGCGGGAGGGGCGAAAAAAAGCGGCGGGGATCGCAAAATTTTTGGGATACGTGAGGGGAAAACCGCAAAAATTTGGGAATCGTGAGGGGGGAAGGTGGGATCGGGGGGGGGGGGCTCTCGGAAATCCCAAATTTTGGGGTTCCCAGCCCATTCTGGAGAGGCGAAAACGGGATTTCACTGTTGGGAGGGGCTGGAAACTCCAAAATTTTGGCGTTTCTCAGGATCAGAATTCCCAAATTTTGGGATTTTTTTGGGATATTTTAGGATTTCTTAAACCCCTTCAGAGCCAGTTCCAGCGGCAGCAGCGCGCCCAGGCTCGGCAGCGCTCGGAGCAGGAGTTCGGCTCCATCCCGCACTCCTTCCCTGCTCCCAGCTGGGATTTTGGGGATTTTTGGGATAATTTAGGATAATTTAGGATATTTTTGGGATATTTTGGAATATTTTAGGATATTTTTAACCCTTCCAGAGCCGGTTCCAGCGGCAGCAGCGCGCCCAGGCCGGCAGCGCTCGGAGCAGGAGTTCGGCTCCGTCCCTCATTCCTTCCTGCTCCCAGCTGGAATTTTTGGGATAATTTAGGATGTTTTAGGATTATTTAGGATAATTTGTGATTCCTTTAACCCTTTCAGAGCCGTTTCCAGCGGCAGCAGCGCGCCCAGGCCCGGCAGCGCTCGGAGCAGGAGTTCAGCTCCGTCCCGCACTCGTTCGTGTTCCCGGCTGGGATTTGGGGATTCTTTTGGGATTTTTTGGGATTTTTGGGATAATTTAGGATATTTTAGGATTATTTAGGATAATTTATGATTTAATTTAACCCCTTCAGAGCCCGTTTTCCAGCGGCAGCAGCGCGCCCAGGCCCGGCAGCGCTCGGAGCAGGAGTTTGGCTCTGTCCCTCATTCCTTCCTGCTCCCAGCTGGGATTTGGGGATTTTTGGGATAATTTCGGATAACTTAGGATAATTTAGGATAATTTATGATTCCTTTAACCCCTTCAGAGCCGGTTCCAGCGGCAGCAGCGCGCCCAGGCCCGGCAGCGCTCGGAGCAGGAGTTCGGCTCCGTCCCGCACTCGTTCGTGTTCCCGGCTGGGATTTGGGGATTTTTGGGATATTTTAGGATAATTTATGATTTAATTTAACCCTTTCAGAGTCGGTTTCCAGCGGCAGCAGCGCGCCCAGGCCCGGCAGCGCTCGGAGCAGGAGTTCTCCTCGGTCCCCGCACTCGTTCGTGTTCCCCCGCGGCCGCGCCGGGCGGAGCCTCCGGGGGCTCTGCAAGGACCTCAGGAGGGTCCTGGAGCCCTTCACGGCCAGGAACCTGCAGGTGGCACCTGGGGACAGTGGGGACACCTTGGGGACACACCTGGGGACACATTGGGGACACCTTGGGGACGCTGGGAATGGCGATTTGGGACACTGGGAATGGCCTCAGGAGGGTCCTGGAGCCCTTCACGGCCAGGAACCTGCAGGTGCCACCTTGGGGACAGTGGGGACACCTTGGGGACATTGGGGACACCTTGGGGACATTGGGGACACTGGGAATGGGGATATTGGGATACTGGGATCACTGGGATCACTGGGATTTGGATTCTGAGATTTGGGATATTGGGGTTCAGGATATTGGGAGATTTGGGATTTGGGATATTTGAGGTCCTGGGATTTGGGATCACTGAGATATTTGGGATCACTGGATCACTGGGATTGGGGATCACTGGGATTTGGGATACTGGGATACTGGAATTGGGGATTTTGGCATCATTGGGATTTGGGATATTGGGATATTTGGGATCACTGGGATTTGGGATATTGGGATACTGGGATTGGGGATTTTGGGATCACTGGGATTCAGCATATTGGGATATTTGGGATCACTGGATCACTGGGATTGGGGATCACTGGGATTTGGGATACTGGGATACTGGGATTGGGGATTTTGGGATCTCTGGGATTTGGGACGTTGGGAGATTTGGGGTACTGGGGATGCTGGGATTTGGGATATTGGGGTCACTGGGATTTGGGGAATTGGGACTTGGGATCATTGGGATTGGGGATTTGGGGATCTCTGGGATTTGGGACATCAGGATCTCAGGAATTTGGGATCTCAGGAATTTGGGATCTCAGGAATTTGGGATCTCAGGAATTCTGGGGTTTCTGAATGATTCCCTCAGGAACTTTGGGGTTTTTTTTCCCAGGAATTTCAAGTTTCTCTTCCAGGATTTTTGGGATTTCAGGAATTTGGGATTCAGGAATTCTGGATCCCTCAGGAATTCGGGGATTTTGGAATTTTTTGGGATTTTCCAGGTGCGCCGGAGCAATTCCCTGCGGGACCTGGTGGCCGTGGCCGGGCCCTTGGGGGTCACCCAGTTCCTGGTGCTCAGCAAATCCCAAACTGGCATCAACCTGTGAGAATTCCGGGAATTCTGGGAATTTTTGGGAATTTTTGGGAATCCCAGGGGGTCCCAAATCCCTCCCGGACCCAGAGGATGAAGAACTTTCCAGATTGATCCCAAATTCTGTGATTGATCCCAAAGTAAACGCTCTGATGGCTCCGGGAGCGGGGTTGGGATTTTGGGGAATTTGGGGTTGGGAATTTTCTGGGAATTTTTGGGATTTTTCCATGGAGTTTTCTGGAACTTTTCCACTGATTTTTCAAATCCCTCCCGGACCCAGAGGATGATGAACTTTCCAGATTGATCCCAAATTCTGTGATTGATCCCAAAGTAAACGCTCTGATGGCTCCGGGAGCGGGGGTTGGATTTTGGGGAATTTGGGGGTTGGGAATTTTCTGGGAATTTTTGGGATTTTTCCATGGAGTTTTCTGGAACTTTTCCACTGATTTTTCTGGGATTTTCCCAGGATTGTTCCTGCATTATTCCCCACTCAATCTTTTCCTCCTTCCCAGAAAAATTTTCCCGGCTGCCGGAGGTCCCACCCTGACCTTCAAAGTGCTCCAGGTACGTCCCGGAATTTTGGGTATTTTGGGAATTTTTAGGGAATTTTGGGGAATCCCAGGGGGTCCCAATCCCTCCTGGACCCAGAGGATGAAGAATGTTTCCAGATTGACTCCCAAATTCTGTGATTGATCCCAAAGTAAACGCTCTGATGGGTCTGGGAGCGGGATTTCTGGGGTTTGGGGTTGGGAATTTTTGGGGATTTTCCTGGGATTTTCCAGGATTTTTCTGGGATTTTTTCTGGGATTTTTCTGAGGATTTTTACAGGATTCTCCCAAGAATTTTTCTGGGATTTTTTTCAGACATTTTTTGAGATTTCCTCGGGGATTTTCCCTGGGGACTTTTACAAGGATTTTTCCAGGATTTTCCCAAGATTTTACTGGGATTTTTCCCAGAAATTTTCCCAGGATTTTTCTCATGATTTTTCCAGGATTTTTCTGGGAATTTTTCTGAGATTTTATTTGATTTTTTCCCCCATTTCAGCACTCCCTGCTCCAGGACGTGGGTCTCGGCCCTGCGGAGGCACCGCCTGCACCAGCAGCAGTTCTGGGGCTCCTGGGGATGGATTTTAATGGGATTTTTTGTGATTTTTTGCTATTTTTTGCTATTTTAATGATTTTTTTCCCCCCTTTTTTTCCCCCATTTTCAAGTACTCCCTGGTGCGTGACGTGGGTCTCTGCCCTGCGCAGGCACCGCATGCACGAGCAGCAGTTCCTGCACCCCCGCCCGTTGCTGGTGCTGGGCCAATTTCGGGGCGCGGGCGCGGCCGGAGCTGCGGCTCATGGCCGGGATGTTCCAGGGGATGCTCCCGGCCCTCACGTCCACAAGGTCAGGGAACCTTCCGGAATTCCGGCGGGAATTAGCGGGGGAATTTAGCGGGAATGAATTGGGAATGAATCGGGAATTGTATGGGAATTATCGGGACATGGTATGGGAATTAATCGGGAATTAATCAGGAACTGTATGGGAATTATTCGGGAAATTAATCGGGAATTGTATGGGAATTAATTGGGAATTATCTGGGGATTACCTGGAAATGATCTGGGAATTAATCGGGAATTAATCGGGATTTAATTGGGAATTAATCGGGAATTATGTGGCAATTAATTGGGAATTATCTGGGAATTATTGGGAATTGTCCCAGAATAATCCAGGAATTTATCGTGGAATTAATTGGGAATTATGTGGGAATTATCTGAGAATTAATTGGAAATTATTTGGGAATTAATTGGGAATTATGTGCGGAAATATCCCTAGAGTTATCTGGGGATTGCCTGGGAGTTATCCTGGAATTATTCTGGAATTTTCCTCTGGAATTATCCGGGAATTGTCTGGGCATTGTGTGAGGATTGGTCTGGGAAATTGGCTGGGAATTCAGGTAGCTGGGGATTGTGGAAAATTTTTGGGTGTTTGGGAATGGGGAGAGGGGCAGGAAATGGGAATTTGGGGTCTGGGGATAGAGAAAAGGGGAATTTTCCCATTCCATTTTCCTTTTTTTCCATTTTTTCCCATTATTTCCCCATTGTTTCTTCCCATTTTACCCCCATTATTTTTCCCCTCCCAGGTGAACCTGAACTCCATCCGTCGCTGTTTGCTGATCTCCTACGACGCCGACTCCCAGCTCCTGGAATTCCCGCCACTAGTGAGAGCCTGAGCCCCCAAATTCCCATAAATCCTGATTTCCCCCAATTCCCAAAATCCCAAATTCCCAAAATCCTGAATTCCCCAATTCCCAAAATCCCAAATTCCCAAAGTCCCGAATTCCCCAATTCCCCAAACCTCCATTTCCCAATTCCTGAATTCCCCAGTTCCCAATTTCCCTAATTCCCAAATGCCCTGAATTCCCAGAGTCCCAAATTCCCATTTTTCCATTATTTTTTCCCATTTTTCCCTGTTTTTCTCCTCCATCCCAGCAGTGTTCAGGTAGTTCCCCCATTCCCAAATTCCCGTTTTTTCCAGGATTTTTCCCAAATTTCCCTGTTTTTCCCCCAATCCCAGCAGTGTCCAGGTGGTGCCCGTGGGGCTCAGCCGGGGGCTCCGGAAATTCTCCAGGAGAAATTCCCGAACCTGGGCAGGATGGACGACGTCAGCCAGCTGCTCATGGGGTGAGGGACACCTGTGGGGACATTTGGGGACACCTTGGGGACACCTTGGGGACACCTTGGGGACATCACAGGGACATCAGGGACACCTTGGGGACATCACAGGGACATCAGGGACACCTTGGGGACAACCTGGGCAGGATGGACAACGTCAGCCAGCTGCTCATGGGGTACCTGGGGACACCTTGGGGACACCCTGGGGACATCACAGGGACATTAGGGACATCCTGGGGGACATCAGGGACAGCTTGGGGACATCAGGGACATCTTGGGGACCTTGGGGACACCTTGGGGACATTGGGGACACCTTGGGGACATTGTGAAACATCCTGGGGACATCAGGGGACACCTTGGGGGACATGGCAGGGACACAGGAACGTCCTCCTGGGGTACCCAGGGACACTGCGGGGGGACATGGGGACACGAGGCCTGGGGACACTTCCAGAGACGTCACCTGTCCCTGTGTCCCCTCAGTCAGCCTGACCGCGCTCTGCTGTGATGTGGCCGCAGTCTGCCCGCGGCCCGGCGCAGTCTGGGCCAGTACCAGAACGTTCTGGGACCCGTCCGGCTCCGCCTCGCTCTCGGACGGTGTCCTG
>JBBFKN010000317.1:0-42813 GCA_039654755.1 Calcarius lapponicus | reverse complement strand
CCCAAATCCAGCGTGGGGACCCCAAATTGTCCCAGAGAACCCCAAAATCCAGCGTGGGGACCCCAAATCCAGCCTGGGCACCCCCAAATCCAACCTGGGGACCCCAAATCCAGCCCAGAGAGCCCAACATCCAGCCTGGGCACCCCCAAATCCAACCTGGGCACCCCAAATCCAACCTGGGCACCCCAAATCCAGCCTGGGCACCCCCAAATCCAGCCCAGAGAGCCCCAAATCCAGCCTGGGCACCCCCAAATCCAGCCCAGAGAGCCCCAAATCCAGCCCAGGCACCCCCAAATCCAGCCCGGGCACCCCCAAATTGTCCCAGAGAACCCCAAATCCCCCAAGACTGCCCCAAAACACCCCCAGAGATCCCAAAATCCAACCTGGGCACCCCCAAATCCAGCCCGGGGACCCCAAATCCAGCCTGGGCACCCCAAAACCCAGACTGGGCACCCCAAAACCCAGCCTGGGCACCCGAAATCCAGCCCAGAGATCCCAAAATCCAACCTGGAAACCCCCAAATCCAACCTGGGGACCCCAAAATCCCCCGAGACTGCCCCAAAATCCCACCAGAGACCCTAAACTCCAACCTGGGAATCCCAAAATCCAAATTGGGGACCCCAAAATGGCCCCAGAGAGTCCAAAATCCAGCCCAGAGACCCCAACATGGCCCCAGAGAACCCAAAACCCAGCCCAGGGACCCCAAAATGGCCCCAGAGACCCCAAAATTCCCTGAGAGTGCCCCAAAACCCCACCAGAGACCCCAAAATCCAACCTGGGGACCCCAAAATCCAGCCCAGGGACCCCAAAATGGCCCCAGAGACCCCAAAATTCCCCAAGACCGCCCCAAAATCCCCAAGAGATCTCAAAATTCATCCCAGGGACCCCAAAATCCAGCCCAGGGACCCCAAAATGGCCCCAGAGAACCCAAAATTCCCTGAGACTGCCTCAAAACCCCACCAGAGACCCCCAAAATCCAACCTGGGAACCCCAAAATCCAAACTGAGGACCCCAAAATGGCCCCAGAGAACCCCAAACCTGCCAAGACCGCCCCAAAAACCCCCAAGAGACCCCAGGATTGACCCCAGGCACCCCAATATCTGCCCAGAGACCCCCAAATGCAGCCCAGAGCCCCCCAGATCCCCCTCAGGGCTGTCCCAGGACCCCAAATTCGCCCCTTGAACCCCCCAAATCCTCCCCAGGTCCCCCCAAATTCCCAACGAATCCCCCCAGGGATCCCCCCAGGACCCCAAATTCACCACCCCGAGCTCTGAAATCCTCCCCAGCGACCCCAAAAACCCCCAAACCCTCCCAGTGCCCCTTCCCAGTCCCTCCCAGTTCCATCCCAGTCTCCTCATTCCCCTCCCAGTTCCTCCCAGTTCCCTCCCAGTCCCCCCATTCTCCTCCCAGTTCCTCCCAGTTCCTCCCAGTCCTCCCCAGTCCATCCCAGTCCCCTTCCAGTCCCTCCCAGTTCCCCCATTTTCTCACAATTCCCTCCCAGTCCCCCCCAGTTCCCCTCCCAGTCTGTCCCAGTCCCTCCAGTTCCCCCAGTTCTCTCCCAGCCCCTCCCAGTCCCCCCCCAGTCCCTCCCAGTTTCTCCCAGTCCCTCCCATTCCCCTCCCAGTCTGTCCCAGCCCCTCCCAGTCCCTCCCAGTTCTCCCCAGTCCCTCCCAGTCCCTCCCAGTCCCCCCCATTCCCCTCCCAGTACTTCCCAATCCCCCCAGTTCCTCCCAGTCCCTCCCAGTTCTCTGCAAGTCCCCCCCAGTTCCTCCCAGTTCCCCCAGTTCCCTCCCAGTCTCCTCATTCCCCTCCCAGTCCCTCCCAGTCCCCCCCAGTTCCCCTTCCCAGTCCCCCCCAGTTCCCCCAGTCCCTCCCAGTCCCTCCCAGTTCTCCCCAGTCCCCCCCAGTTCCCCCCAGTCTCTCCCAGTCCCCCCCAGTTCCTCCCAGTTCCCTCCCAGTCCCTCCCAGTCCCTCCCAGTCTGTCCCAGTTCCCTCCCAGTCCCTCCCAGTCCCTCCCAGTCTGTCCCAGTCCCCCCCCATTCCCCTCCCAGTCCCCCCCAGTCCCCCCCATTCCCCTCCCAGTCCCTCCCAGTCCCCCCATTTTCTCACAATCCCCTCCCAGTTCCCCCTCCCAGTCCCCCCCAGTTCCCCCTCCCAGTCCCCCCAGTCCCCCCAGTTCTCACCACGCATTTCCTGCCCAGCAGCTCGAAGATCCTCAGGTTCTCCTGCTCCCCCAGCAGCTCCGAGGGGACGTTGTCCCCCCCCTGGCGCCCCCCCCGGCTCATCCTCGGCTTTGGGAACCCCAAAAGTTCCCTGGGAACCCCAAAATCCCCGGGAAATCCCAATGGAAACCCTGGGACCCCCAAAAATCCCTCTGGGAACCCCCAAAAAACCTCTTGGGAACCCCAAAAATCCCTCTGGGAACCCCAAAAAACCTCTTGGGAACCCCAAAAATTCCCCCGGGACCCCCAAAAATTCCTCTGGGACCCCCCAAAAATCTCTGGGAACCCCAAAAATTCCTCTGCGACCCCCAAAAATCCCCCCGGGACCCCCAAAAATCCCCCCGGGACCCCCAAAAATTCCTCTGGGAGCCCCAAAAATCTCTGGGAACCCCAAAAATCTCTGGGAACCCCCCAAAAAACCCCTCTGGGACCGCCCAAAAACCCCTCTGGGAGCCCCAAACCTGCCCTGGGACCCCCCAAAACCCCCCCCGGAGCCGCCCCCCAAAAAATGTCCGGGTGCCCCCGAGGCCTCTTCCGGCCGGAAGCACCCAAAGGTGGCGGAGACGTCACCTCCGGACTGGGGGAACTGGGAGGGACTGGGAGGGAACTGGGATGGACTGGGGGGAATTGGGGGGAACTGGGAGGGACTGGGGAGGACTGGGGGGGACTGGGAGGGACTGGGAGGAACTGGGGGGGAACTGGGGGGAACTGGGGGGACTGGGGGGGGACTGGGAGGGACTGGGAGGGACTGGGGGGGACTGGGAGGGACTGGGGGGAAATTGGGGGGCACTGGGAGGGAATTGGGGGGAACTGGGAGGGACTGGGAGGGAACTGGGAGGGGACTGGGGGGGACTGGGATGGACTGGGAGGGACTGGGGGGAAATTGGGGGGGGACTGGGGGGGAATTGGGGGGGGAATTGGGGGGGGACTGGGGGGGACTGGGGGGGACTGGGAGGGACTGGGGAGAATGGGGAAGGGGAACTGGGGGAACTGGGAGGGACTGGGGGGACTGGGGGGGAATTGGGGGGAACTGAGAAGGACTGGGAGGGACTGGGGGGAACTGGGAGGGACTGGGAGAGACTGGGAGGGACTGGGAGGGACTGGGAGGGAACTGGGAGGGAACTGGGAGGGACTGGGGGGGAACTGGGAGGGACTGGGAGGGAATTGGGGTGAACTGGGGGGGACTGGGAGGGACTGGGAGGGACTGGGGGGACTGGGAGGGGAATTGGGGGGACTGGGGGAACTGGGAAGGACTGGGAGGGACTGGGGAGAATGGGGAAGGGGAACTGGGAGGAAACTGGGGGGACTGGGAGGGGGACTGGAATCAAACTGGGAGGGACTGGGAGGGGAACCGGGGATACTGGGAGGGTCTGGCAGAACTGGGAGGGACTGGGAAAGGGAACTGGGGGCACTGGGAAGGAAACTGGGAGTACTGGGAGGGACTGGGAAAGGGAACTGGGAGTACTGGGAGGGACTGGGAAAGGGAACTGGGAGCATCCTCAACCATCAACGGGAGCAAACTGGGAACACTGGGAAAATCCCAGTCCCGGCCCCGCCCCTGGCCACACCCTCCCAGTTCATACTGGGAACCGCCCAGTTCATACTGGGAATGGGAAATCCCTTCCCAGTGTACGCTGCGAGCTCCCAGTCCATACTGGGATTACTCAACCCCTTCCCAGTCCATACTGGGATTACTCAACCCCTTCCCAGTCCATACTGGGACAACACAACCGTCTCCCAGTCCATACTGGGAACCCCAAACTCCCTCCCAGTCCATACTGGGAGCCCCCAGTCCATCCCAGTCCATACTGGGAGCCCCAGATTCCCTCCCAGTCCCTCCCAGTCCATTCTGGGAGCCCCCAGTCCATACTGGGACCCCCAAACCCTCTCCCAGTCCGTCCCAGTCCATACTGGGAGCCCCAGATCCCCTCCCAGTCCCTCCCAGTCCATACTGGGAGCCCCAAACTCCCTCCCAGTCCCTCCCAGTCCATACTGGGAGCCCCAAACCCCGTCCCAGTCCATACTGGGAACCCCAAACCCCCTCCCAGTCCCTCCCAGTCCATACTGGGAGCCCCCAATTCCTTCCCAGTCCATACTGGGAGCCCCCAACCCCTTCCCAGTCCATACTGGGAGCCCCCAACCCCTTCCCAGTCCATACTGGGAGCCCCCAATTCCTTCCCAGTCCATACTGGGAGCTCCAAACTCCCTCCCAGTCCCTCCCAGTCCATACTGGGAACCTCCAACTCCTTCCCAGTCCATACTGGGAGCCCCCAGTCCATCCCAGTCCATACTGGGACCCCCAAACCCCCTCCCAGTCCGTCCCAGTCCATACTGGGAGCCCCCAATTCCTTCCCAGTCCCTCCCAGTCCATACTGGGACCCCCAAACCCCCTCCCAGTCCATACTGGGAGCCCCAAACCCCCTCCCAGTCCCTCCCAGTCCATACTGGGATCCCCAAACCCTCTCCCAGTCCCTCCCAGTCCATACTGGGAGCCCCCAGTCCATCCCAGTCCATACTGGGAGCCCCAAACTCCCTCCCAGTCCCTCCCAGTCCATACTGGGAGCCCCCAATTCCTTCCCAGTCCCTCCCAGTCCATACTGGGAGCCCCCAATTCCTTCCCAGTCCATACTGGGAACCTCCAACCCCATCCCAGTCCATACTGGGAGCCCCCAGTCCCTCCCAGTCCGTCCCAGTCCATACTGGGAGCCCCCAATTCCTTCCCAGTCCATACTGGGAGCCCCCAGTCCCTCCCAGTCCCTCCCAGTCCCTCCCAGTCCATACTGGGAGCCCCAAACCCTCTCCCAGTCCGTCCCAGTCCATACTGGGACCCCCCAAACCCCCTCCCAGTCCGTCCCAGTCCATACTGGGAGCCCCAAACCCCCTCCCAGTCCCTCCCAGTCCATACTGGGAGCACACCAGTACCGGGCATGGTTTATTGGCGATTCCGGCACCTCTGGGACCCCCCCCGGGACCCCCCCGGGCTGGGGGGGGAGGGGCAATAAATAAAGGGGGGGGAGGGGAGAAGGCACCCAGGGCGGGGGGGCGGGAACTGGTTTGTACTGGTCCATACTGGGAGGAGGCCTGTGGGCATCGACACAGCAGCGGGGGGCACCCTACCGGTCCATACTGGTCTGTACTGGTCCGTACTGGGAGCACGCAAGGCCACGCGGGTGAGGAGAGCTCTGGACTGGGTTGGACTGGTCCGTACTGGCCCGTACTGGTCCGTACTGGTCCATACTGGTCCGTGCTGGCAGGACCCAAGGCCACGCTGGTGAAGAGCTCCCAGTTTGGCTGCTGGACTGGTCCATACTGGTTCATACTGGGATGGCTGAAGGCGGCCATGGCAAGGCACTGGTCCGTACTGGTCCGTACTGGTCCATACTGGTCCGTACTGGTCCATACTGGTCCGTACTGGTCCGTACTGGTCCGGCACAAGGCGATGCATGTGGGGGGCTCCCAGTTGGGCTCCCGGCCCCTTCCTGCTCCATACTGGTCCATACTGGTTTGTACTGGTCCAGCCCAAGGCAACGCAGATCCAGGAGTTCCCAGGCGAGTGGTTGGTACTGGTTCATACTGGTTTGTACTGGGATGTCCCACGGTGGTGCAGAACCCAGCAGGGAAGCACTGGGCTCTACTGGTTCATACTGGTTTGTACTGGGACGTCCCAGGGTGGTGCAGAACCCAGCAGGGAGGCACCGGGCTCTACTGGTTCATACTGGTTTGTACTGGTTTGGTCTCTGGGGGCTCACGGGGAGGTCTGGGGGGTCCCTGCTGACCCCAGGGTGACATTCCATGGTGTCCCCACGCTGTCCCACAGAGCCTGGCTGGGACCAAAGGGTCCCCAAGGTGACCTCAGGACCTCCTGGAGATGTTCCATGGGGTCACCACCTTGGAGCCCCTCACGATGATCTCAGACCAACTCTGAGACGTTCCATGGGGTCACCACCTTGCCCTATGGACCTCCAGTGACTTTGGAGTCACTCATGATGACCTCAGAACCTCCTTGAGATGTTCCATGGGGTCACCACCTTGTCCTACAGACCCTTTGGAGCCCCTCACGATGACCTCAGCATCTCCTGGGGAAGCTCTGAGATGTTCCATGGGGTCACCACCTTGTTCTACAAACCCATGGTGACTTTGGAGTCGCTAACGATGACCTCAGAACCTCCTTGAGATGTTCTACGTGGTCACCACCTTGTCCTACACACCCTGTGGAGCACCTCATGATGACCTCAGGATGTCTTTGAGATGTTCTATGGGGTCACCACCTTGTCCTACAGACCCACGGTGACTTTGGAGCCCCTCACGATGATCTCAGACCCCATCTCAGATGTTCCATGGGGTCACCACCTTGTCCTATGGACCTCCAGTGGCTTTGGAGTCACTCATGATGACCTCAGAACCTCTTTGAGATGTTCTATGGGGTCACCACCTTGTCCCACAGACCCTTTAGAGTCACTCGTGATGACCTCAGCACCACTTTGAGATGTTCCATGGGGTCACCACCTTGTCCTACAGACCCACGGTGACTTTGGAGCCCCTTGTGATGATCTCAGACCCCATCTCAGATGTTCCATGGGGTCACCACTTCGTCCCACACACCCTTGGAGCCCCTCACGATGATCTCAGACCAACTCTGAGACGTTCCATGGGGTCACCACCTTGTCCTATGGACCTCCAGTGACTTTGGAGTCACTCATGATGACCTCAGAACCTCTTTGAGATGTTCTATGGGGTCACCACCTTGTCCTACAGATCCCCCAGTGACTTTGGAGCCCCTCATGATGACCTCAGAATGTCTTTGAGATGTTCTATGGGGTCACCACCTTGTCCTACAGACCCCCCCAATGACTTTGGAGCCCCTCACGATGATCCCAGACCCCATCTCAGATGTTCCATGGGGTCACCACCTCGTCCCACAGACCCTTGGAGCCTCTCACAATGACCTCAGACCAATTCTGAGATGTTCTATGGGGTCACCACCTTGTCCTACAGACCCTTTGGAGCCCCTCACAATGACCTCAGCATCTCCTGGGGAAGCTCTGAGATGTTCTATGGGGTCACCACCTTGTCCTACAGACCCCCCAATGACTTTGGAGCCCCTCACAATGACCTCAGACCCCATCTCAGATGTTCTATGGGGTCACCACCTTGTCCTACAGACGCCCCGGTGACTTTGGAGCCCCTCACCATGACTTCAGGATGTCTTTGAGATGTTCTATGGAGTCACCACCTCGTCCCACAGACTCTTGGAGCCCCTCACGATGACCCCAGACCAACTCTGAGATGTTCTACGTGGTCACCACCTTGTCCTACAGACCCTGTGGAGCCCTTCATGATGTCTTTGAGATGTTCTATGGGGTCACCACCTTGTCCTACAGACCCTGTGGAGCCCCTCAGGATGACCTCAGCATCTCCTGGAGAAGCTCTGAGACGTTCTATGGGGTCACCACCACGCCCTACAGATCTCCAGTGATTTTGAAGCTCCTCATGATGACCTCAGCACCTTCTGGAGATGTTCTGAGATGTTCTATGGGGTCACCACCTTGTCCTACAGACCCTGTGGAGCACCTCATGATGACCTCAGGATGTCTTTGAGATGTTCTATGGGGTCACCACCTTGTCCTACACACCTCCACTGACTTTGGAGCCCCTCGTGATGACCTCAGCACCTTCTGGAGATGTTCTGAGATGTTCTGTGGGATCACCACCACGCCCTACAGATCTCCAGTGACTTTGGAGCCCCTCGTGATGACCACAGCATCTCCTGGAGATGTTCTGAGATGTTCTATGGGGTCACCACCTTATCCTACAAACCTCCAGTGACTTTGAAGCCCCTCATGATGACCTCAGACCAACTCTGAGATGTTCTGTGGGGTCACCACCTTGTCCTACAGAGCCTGTGGAGCACCTCATTATGACCTCAGGATGTCTTTGAGATGTTCTATGGGGTCACCACCGCACCCTACAGATCTCCAGTGACTTTGGATCCCCTCGTGATGACCTCAGACCCCATCTCAGATGTTCCATGGGGTCACCACCTCGTCCCACAGACCCTTGGAGCCCCTCATGATGACCTCAGACCAACTCTGAGACGTTCCATGGGGTCACCACCTTGCCCTATGGACCTCCAGTGACTTTGGAGTCACTCATGATGACCTCAGGATGTCTTTGAGATGTTCTACGAGGTCACCACCTCGTCCTACAGACCCTGTGGAGCCCCTCGTGATGACCGCAGCACCTTCTGGAGATGCTCTGAGATGTTCTGTGGGGTCACCACCACGCCCTACAGATCTCCAGTGACTTTGGAGCCGCTCGTGATGACCTCAGCACCTTCTGGAGATGTTCTGAGATGTTCTATGGGGTCACCACCTTGTCCTACAGACCCTTTGGAGTCACTCGTGATGACCTCAGCACCACTTTGAGATGTTCTATGGGGTCACCACCTTGTCCTACAGACCCACGGGGACTTTGGAGCCCCTTGTGATGACCTCAGCACCTTCTGGAGATGTTCTGAGATGTTCTATGGAGTCACCACCTTGTCCTACAGACCCTTGGAGCCCCTCATGACGACCTCAGACCAACTCTGAGACGTTCCATGGGGTCACTACCTTGCCCTATGGACCTCCAGTGGCTTTGGAGTCACTCATGATGACCTCAGGACCTCTTTGAGATGTTCTATGGGGTCACCACCTTGCCCTACAGACCCTTTGGAGCCCCTCACGATGACCTCAGCATCTCCTGGGGAAGCTCTGAGATGTTCTATGGGGTCACCACCTTATCCTACAAACCTCCAGTGACTTTGAAGCCCCTCATGATGACCTCAGACCAACTCTGAGATGTTCTACGAGGTCACCACCTTGTCCTACAGACCCTTTGGAGTCGCTCGTGATGATCTCAGCATGTCCTGGAGATGCTCTGAGATGCTCTGTGGGGTCACCACTGTGCCCTACAGATCTCCACTGACTTTGGAGCCCCTCGTGATGTCCTCAGACCAACTCTGAGATGTTCTATGGGGTCACCACCTTGTCCTACACACCTCCACTGACTTTGGAGCCCCTCGTGATGACCACAGCACCTTCTGGAGATGTTCTGAGATGTTCTATGGGGTCACCACCTTGTCCTACAGACCCTGTGGAGCACCTCATGATGACCTCAGGATGTCTGTGAGATGTTCTATGGGGTCACCACTGTGCCCTACAGATCTCCACTGACTTTGGAGCCCCTCGTGACGACCTCAGCACCTCCTGGAGATGTTCTGAGATGTTCTATGGGGTCACCACCTTGTCCTATGGACCTCCAGTGACTTTGGAGTCACTCATGATGACCTCAGAACCTCTTTGAGATGTTCTATGGGGTCACCACTGTGCCCTACAGATCTCCAGTGATTTTGGAGCCCCTCGTGATGACCTCAGCACCTTCTGGAGATGTTCTGAGATGTTCCACGGGGTCACCACCTTGTCCTACAGACCCTGTGGAGCCCCTCATGATGACCTCAGGACCTCTTTCAGATGTTCTATGGGGTCACCACCTTGTCCTACAGACCCCCCAGTGACTTTGGAGCCCCTCGTGATGTCCTCAGACCAACTCTGAGATGTTCTATGGGGTCACCACTGTGCCCTACAGATCTCCACTGACTTTGGAGCCCCTCGTGATGTCCTCAGGATGTCTTTGAGATGCTCTATGGGGTCACCACCGTGCCCTACAGATCTCCACTGACTTTGGAGCCCCTCATGATGACCTCAGCACCTCCTGGAGATGTTCTGAGACGTTCTATGGGTTCACCACCTCACCCCTACGCCGACCTTGCCGCTCCCACCCTCTCTCCCCCGCACCCCCCGCCCCGCCAGCATCTCCTGCACCTTTCTCCATCTCCCCTTACCCTGAGGGAGGTCCCGCCGCAGGTCCCCCCGGGGCGGCGGCCCCCCAGCCCTCCAGGTACCTGGCGAAGAGCGCCTTGGCGCGGCGCAGGACGCGCGGCAGCTGGTGCCGGCGCACCAGGCGGTCGAAGTGCATGGCCACCTCGTTGTAGTCGCCGGCGCGCGCCATCACGGCCTCGCGCTGCTCCAGCAGCATGGCCAGGCACACGAAGAGCAGGAAGGGGTTCCCCTGGCCCAGCTCCTCCGGAGGCGGCAGCGGCGCCCCGTCGTCCTCCACCGTCACCTCCTCGTCCGAGGAGGAGGAGGAGCACGAGGAGCACGAGGAGCACGAGGAGGAGGAGGAGGAGGAGGAAGGCTCTTCCCACGCCCAGCGGCCGCCCCAAGGGTCTTCGGGGGTGGTGGGGTTGCGGCGGGTGGTTTTGGGGGGGCCGTGGTTGTCTCGGAGGTCGTGGTGGGTGGGTTTGGTGGCGTCGTGTCCATCCTTGGGGTGGTGGTGGCCGTGGCTGAGGTCATCGTGGCCGTCCTTGGGGTCGTCGTGGCCACGTCTGGGACCATCGTGACCGCGTCTGAAGTCGTCGCGTCCTTCCTTGGGGTCATCGCGTCCTTCCTTGGGGTCATCACAGCCATCCTTGAAGCCATGGTGGCCATCCCTGGGATCACGGTGGCCATCCCTGGGATCATGGTGGCCATCCCTGGGATCATGGTGGCCATCCCTGGGATCATGGTGGCCATCCCTGGGGTCATGGTGGCCATCCCTGGGGTCATGGTGGCCATCCCTGGGGTCATGGTGGCCATCCCTGGGATCATGGTGGCCATCCCTGGGGTCATGGTGGCCATCCCTGGGATCATCACGGCCATCCCTGGGGTCATGGTGGCCATCCCTGGGATCATGGTGGCCATCCCTGGGATCATGGTGGCCATCCCTGGGGTCATCACGGCCATCCCTGGGATCACGGTGGCCATCCCTGGGATCATGGTGGCCATCCCTGGGATCATGGTGGCCATCCCTGCGGTCGTCGTGGCCTTCTCCAAAGCCGTGTCTTTCTTTGAGATCAGCGTGAACCTTCCTGGGCTCATCGCGGTTCACCCCAGGGTCATCTCCTCCTTCTCCTGGGTCACCCAGGCCCTCTTTGGGCTCATCAAATCCCTCTTTGGGGTCGCCTCGTCCTTCTCGGAGGTCACCTCGTCCTTCTCTGGGGTCGTGTCCCTCTCCGGGGCCACCCTGTCCTTTTCCGGGCTCTTCTGCGGCCGCCCAGCAGAGGCTGTGGGGTCTCTGCTCCATCTCCAGGGCGTCGGTTCCTTCCTCCACCTTCCTGGGGCCACCCAGCTCCGAGTCCGTGCGGCCCTCGGGGGCTCCTCCAGCATCCCTGGGGGGTCTCCCCTGGCCCTTCCTGGAGCTCTTGTGACCTTTGGGGACATCTCTGGAGCTTTTGTGACCTTTGGGGTCACCTCTGGAGCTTTTGTGACCTTTGGGGACGTCACCAGAGCTCTCAAGAGCTTCCTGAATGTTCTTAAAGCTCTTGGGACCCTCCTGGCTGTCCCTGGGACCGTTGGGGACATCGCTGGAGCCCTTGGGACTCTCCCGGATACCCTTGGAACCTTCTAGAGCATCGCTGAAGCTCCTGGGACTCTCGAGGACGTCACTGGAGATCTTGGGACTGTTGGGGACATCTCTGGAGCTCTTGGGACCCTCTGGGCTATCACTGCAAGTCTTGAGAGCCCCAGGGCTACCACTGGAGCTCGTGGGACCCTCTGGGCCATCGCTGGAGCTCGTGGGACCACCCGGATCATCACTGGAGCTCTTGGGACCACCTGGGCCATCACTGGAGCTCTTGGGACCACCTGGATCATCACTGGAGCTCTTGGGACCACCTGTGATGTCACTGGAGCTCGTGGGACCACCTGTGATGTCACTGGAACTTTTAGGACCACCTGGGCCATCACTGGAGCTCTTGGCACCCTCAGGGCCATCACAGGAACCCCTGAGACCCCCAAAACCACCAGCAGAACCCTCCGTGACCCCTCCAGCACCTTCTCCTCCACCTTCCTCCTCCTCCTCGTTCCTCCTCCTCCTCCTCCTCCTCCTGGGCGGCCTCGGCCGCAGCCCCCGGCGCTCCCTCAAGCCCCGGCCGGCCCTTCGAGCTCCCAGGGGGGCTCCGAGCAGCGGGACCCCCTCGGGGGGCGGCGGCGGCGCCGGCGGCAGCGAGCTCCAGGTGATCTCCAGCACCTTGAGCGCGTCCTCGAAGGCGAACTCGCGCTTGAGCTCCAGCAGCAGCCAGCGGTAGCAGAAGAGCAGGTCGTGGGCGCCGCGCGCCGCCAGGAAGGCCCAGAACTGGGGGTCGGCGCGGCGCAGCAGCCGGCGCAGGTGGCCGAAGGCCCGCGCCAGCCCGCGGCCGCCGGGGCGGAAGCGCGGCGCCAGGCGGCGCATCAGCGAGCAGAAGCACAGGAAGGCCTGGGCCTCGTCGTCCAGCACGGCCAGCAGCGGCGCCGCCACGTCCGACATGCCCTGGCAGTAGGAGAGGCGCGGGTGGCCCAGGGCGAAGGTGGTGAGCAGCGCCTGCAGCGCGGCCAGGTGAGGGTGGCCCTCCTCGGGGCCGCCGAAGTAGGGGTGGGCGCGGTCGGTGCGCACCACGTCCTTGCGCACGGCCGCCGCCACCTGCGCCAGCTCGGCCGGCGCCGCGCGCGCCGCCAGGGCCACCTTGAGCGAGGAGTACTCGGCCGCCTTGAGGCGCAGGTGGGACAGGCGCTCCTGGCCTGTCAGGCCGGCGGGGAACACGTTCAGCAGGTAACGCCACACCACCTGTATGGGGGGAATGGGACAGGTGAGGGATCAGGTTCAGCAGGTAACGCCACACCACCTGTACAAGGGGGGAATGAGACAGGTGAGAGATCAGGGACAGGCTCAGCAGGTAACACCACAAAACCTGTACAAGGGGGGAATGAGACAGGTGAGGGATCAGGGATACATTCCACAGGTAACACCACACCACCTGTATGGGGGGAATGGGACAGGTGAGGGATCAGGGACAGGTTCAGCAGGTAACGCCATGTTCAGTTCAGCAGGTAACGCCACACCACCTGTACAAGTGGGGAATGGGACAGGTGAGAGATCAGGGACAGGTTCAGCAGGTAACACCACACCACCTGTAAGTGGGGGAATGGGACAGGTGAGGCATCAGGGACACATTCAGCAGATAGCACCAACAAGCGAGAGCAGGAACGTGTTCCACAGGTAACGCCACACCACCTGTGTGAGGGGAATGGGACAGGTGAGGGATCAGGGACAGGTTCAGCAGGTAACGCCATGTTCAGTTCAGCAGGTAACACCACACCACCTGTACAAGGGGGGAATGGGACAGGTGAGAGATCAGGGACACGTTCAGCAGGTAACACCACACCACCTGTACAAGGGGGGAATGGGACAGGTGAGAGACGAGGAACACGTTCAGCAGGTAACGCCACAAAACCTGTATGAGGGGATGGGACAGGTGAGGGATCAGGGACACGTTCAGCAGGTAACACCACAAAACCTGTACAAGGGGGGAATGAGACAGGTGAGAGATCAGGGACAGGTTCAGCAGGTAACACCACACCACCTGTACAGGGGGAAATGGGGTTAAGGACAGGAGAAACTCTCAGGTGTTGGTCAGGATGGATCTGAGGATCCTCAGGTGTGGCTGAGGTGGCATCAGGAAACATCAGAACCCCCAAGGTGTGACTCAGGTGTGACTAGAACACCCCAGGTGTGACTCAGGTGCAATTACAACCACCAGGTAAAGCTCAGGGAGAACCCCCAAGGTGTGGCTCACAAGACCCCAAGGTGTGGCTCAGAGGACCCCAGGTGTGACCAGAACTCCTCCCAGGTGTGTCCCAGGTGTGACTACAACCCCCAGGGTGTGTCCCAGGTGTGACCACACCCCCCCAGGTGTGTCCCAGGTGTGACCACAACCCCTCCCAGGTGTGTCCCAGGTGTGACCACAACCCCAGGTGTGTCCCAGGTGTGACCACAACCCCCCAGGTGTGTCCCAGGTGTGACCACACCCCCCCAGGTGTGTCCCAGGTGTGACCACACCCCCCCAGGTGTGTCCCAGGTGTGCCCACAACCACCCAAGTGTGTCCCAGGTGTGACCACACCCCCCAGGTGTGTCCCAGGTGTGACCACAACTCCAGATGTGTCCCAGGTGTGACCACACCCCCAAGGTGTGTCCCAGGTGTGACCACAACCCCCCGGGTGTGTCCCAAGTGTGACCACAATCCCAGGTGTGTCCCAGGTGTGACCACACCCCCAGGGTGTGTCCCAGGTGTGACCACAACCCCCCCAGGTGTGTCCCAGGTGTGACCACAACCCCCCCAGGTGTGTCCCAGGTGTGACCACAACCCCCCCCAGGTGTGTCCCAGGTGTGACCACAACCCCCCCCAGGTGTGTCCCAGGTGTGACCACACCCCCCGGGTGTGTCCCAGGTGTGCCCACAACCCCTCCCAGGTGTGTCCCAGGTGTGCCCACAACCCTCCCAGGTGTGTCCCAGGTGTGACCACACCCCCAGCTGTGTCCCAGGTGTGCCCACCCCCCCGGGTGTGTCCCAGGTGTGACCACAACCCCCCGGGTGTGTCCCAAGTGTGACCACAATCCCAGGTGTGTCCCAGGTGTGACCACAACCCCCCGGGTGTGTCCCAGGTGTGACCACAACCCCAGGTGTGTCCCAGGTGTGACCACACCCCCAAGGTGTGTCCCAGGTGTGACCACAACCCCAGGTGTGTCCCAGGTGTGACCACAACCCCCCGGGTGTGTCCCAAGTGTGACCACAATCCCAGGTGTGTCCCAGGTGTGCCCACCCCCCCGGGTGTGTCCCAGGTGTGACCACAACCCCCCGGGTGTGTCCCAAGTGTGACCACACCCCCAGGGTGTGTCCCAGGTGTGACCACAACCCCCCCAGGTGTGTCCCAGGTGTGACCACAACCCCTCCCAGGTGTGTCCCAGGTGTGCCCACACCCCCCAGGTGTGTCCCAGGTGTGCCCACAACCCCCCAGGCGTGTCCCAGGTGTGACCACAACCCCAGTGTGTCCCAGGTGTGACCACAACCCCAGGTGTGTCCCAGGTGTGACCACAACCCCCCCGGGTGTGTCCCAGGTGTGACCACAACCCCAGGTGTGTCCCAGGTGTGACCACACCCCCCCGGGTGTGTCCCAGGTGTGACTACAACCCCCTGGGTGTGTCCCAGGTGTGACCACAACCCCTCCCAGGCGTGTCCCAGGTGTGACTACAACCCCCTGGGTGTGTCCCAGGTGTGACCACAACCCCTCCCAGGTGTGTCCCAGGTGTGACCACAATCCCAGGTGTGTCCCAGGTGTGACCACACCCCCCAGGTGTGTCCCAGGTGTGACTACAACCCCTCCCAGGTGTGTCCCAGGTGTGACCACAACCCCTCCCAGGTGTGTCCCAGGTGTGACCACACCCCCCAGGTGTGTCCCAGGTGTGACCACAACCCCTCCCAGGTGTGTCCCAGGTGTGACCACAACCCCAGGTGTGTCCCAGGTGTGACCACAACCCCTCCCAGCTGTGTCCCAGGTGTGACCACAACCCCCAGGTGTGTCCCAGGTGTGACCACACCCCCCAGGTGTGTCCCAGGTGTGCCCACACCCCCCAGGTGTGTCCCAGGTGTGCCCACACCCCCCAGGTGTGTCCCAGGTGTGTCTCTGGGCTCTCACCTTACGCAGGCCGGGCTCGACGCCGCCGTGGAAGACGTGCAGCCGCAGGTCCTGGGGCCGCAGCAGGCGCCCACCTGGGCCCAGGTACGACCTCAGGTCGGCGTCGCTCAGGGGGGGCGCAGGGTGGGGGCGAGGGAGGGGGCGGGGACACGGCCGGGCTCCCCTCGGGCCACGCCAGGGCCGCCTGTGCCCGCGCCAGCGTCCGGCCCACCTGTGGGAACGGCACAGGTAGGGCACAGGTAGGACACAGGTAGGACACAGGGAGTGCACAGGTAGGGCACTGGGAGGGCACAGGTAGGGCACAGGTAGGACATAGGTAGGGGACAAGTAGGGCACAGGTAGGGCACTGGGAGGGCACAGGTAGGGCACTGGGAGTGCACAGGTAGGGCACTGGGAGGGCACAGGTAGGGCACTGGGAGTGCACAGGTAGGGCACAGGTAGGGCACAGGTAGGACACAGGTAGGGCACAGGTAGGACACAGGTAGGGTACAGGTAGGGCACAGGTAGGGCACAGGTAGGGCACAAGGAGGGCACAGGTAGGACACAGGTAGGGCACAGGTAGGGCACAGGTAGGACACAGGTAGGGCACAAGGAGGGCACTGGAAGGGCACAGGTAGGACACAGGTAGGGGACAGGTAGGGCACAGGTAGGGCACAGGTAGGACACTGGGAGGGCACAGGTAGGGCACAGGTAGGGCACTGTGAGGGCACAGGTAGGACACAGGTAGGGGACAGGTAGGGCACAGGTAGGGCACAGGTAGGACACTGGGAGGGCACAGGTAGGACACAGGTAGGGCGCTGGGAGGGCACAGGGAGTGCACAGGTAGGGCACAGGTAGGGCACAGGGAGGGCACAGGTAGGGCACAAGTAGGGCACTGGGAGGGCACAGGTAGGACACAGGTAGGGCACAGGTAGGACACAGGCAGGGCACAAGGAGGGCACAGGTAGGGCACAGGTAGGGCACAGGTAGGGCACAGGTAGGACACAGGTAGGGCACAGGTAGGACACAGGTAGGGCACAGGTAGGGCACAGGTAGGACACAGGTAGGGCACTGGGAGGGCACAGGTAGGGCACAGGTAGGGCACAAGTAGGGCACTGGGAGGGCACAGGTAGGACACAGGTAGGGCACAGGTAGGACACAGGCAGGGCACAAGGAGGGCACAGGTAGGGCACAGGTAGGGCACAGGTAGGGCACAGGTAGGACACAGGTAGGGCACAGGTAGGACACAGGTAGGGCACAGGTAGGGCACAGGTAGGACACAGGTAGGGCACTGGGAGGGCACAGGTAGGGCACAGGTAGGGCACAGGTGGGGCACAGGTAGGGGACAGGTAGGGGACAGGTAGGGCACAGGTAGGACACAGGTAGGGCACAAGTAGGGCACAGGTAGGGCACAGGTAGGACACAGGTAGGGCACAGGTAGGGCACAGGTAGGGCACTGGGAGGGCACAGGTAGGGCACAGGTAGGGCACAGGTAGAGCACAGGTAGGGCACAGGTAGGACACAGGTAGGGCACTGGGAGGGCACAGGTAGGACACAGGTAGGGCACAGGTAGGGCACTGGGAGGGCACAGGGAGGGCACAGGTAGGGCACTGGGAGGGCACAGGTAGGACACAGGTAGGGCATTGGGAGGGCACAGGTAGGGCACTGGGAGGGCACAGGTAGGGCACAGGTAGGGCACTGGGAGGGCACAGGTAGGACACAGGTAGGACACAGGTAGGACACAGGTAGGGCACAGGTAGGACACAGGTAGGACACTGGGAGGGCACTGGGATGCCCAAGCAGGAGCTCCCAGCAGGCTGGGGCAGCCCAGCTGTGCCTCACCTGCGCCAGGTGTGCTCACCTGCGCCAGCAGAGCCTGGGTGAAGGGCAGGGCCGCCGCCAGCAGCGAGCGGCGCTCGGGGACCGGCTCGGCCGCCGCCACCTCCCGCGGGCTGATGATGTCCCAGTCCTCCAGCAGCGGGCCTGGGGACAGCACACCTGAGCCACAGGTACCCGAGAGCCCCAGCTCGCACACCTGAGCACCTCCAGGTACCCAGAGCCTCCTGACATCCGGCTCAGGGCCCCAGGTGTCCCAGGTGTGTGTCCCCAGATGCGTCCTGTCCCACCCAGGTGTGTCCAAGCGAGTCTGGGACTACCCCAGGTAATTCTCAGGTGTATTCCAGGTGTGTCCCCACCACCCAGGGGTGCCCTAGATGTACCATAGGTATGTCCCAGGTGACTACTCCCACCTAGGTGTGTCTCAGGTGTGTCTCAGATGTGTCTCCACCCACCCAGGTGTATCCCAGGTGTGTCCCAGCTACACCTCTACCCATCAAGGTGTGTCCCAGTGTGTCTCCACCCACCCAGGTGTGTTCCAGGTGTGTCTCCACCCCCTCAGATGTATTTCAGGTGTGTCTCCACCCACCCAGTTATGTTCCAAGTGTAACCCAGATGTATCTCCACCCACCCAGGTGTTTCCTGGGTGTATCCCAGGTGTGCCTCCACTCACCCAGGTGTGCCCCAGGTGTGTCTCCACCCCCCCCAGGTGTGCCCCAGGTGTGTCACTCACTGTCAGGGGGGTTCCTGACGTCCAGCCGCAGCCTCAGGGTGGGCCTGGCGCAGGTGAAGGCGTTGGCCAGGTCCCCGTCGCTCAGCAGAGGCACAAAGGTGTCCTGGCCCTGCCCGTCCCGCGCCGCGAAGCTCAGGACGAAGCTTTTCTTCCTGAGGGGACACAGCTGAGCTCACCTGGGTGCTCTGGGGGGGTCCCAGGTGTGAAAAATGCATTAATTTTATCATTGGCTTTACATAAATATCAAAATGGATATTGTAGGCGTGGTGTTAGAAACTAACGCTGTATTAATTCTCTTAAACGCTGTGTTAAATCTAGTTTTAGGTTATAAAAATTGTTAAAATAGAAACTATGCTACGTAAGATGCTTTGTTTAAAAGAAAAGACTTGCAGTGAGATAGCAGCCACAGGACACCTAAATCTTTCAGACAAAAGAATTTATTGCATTCTTATCAGAAGAAACGAACTTCCTCCCGCCTTGAAGGCGCTATTAGGATTAGAGGGAAAAAGTTGATGAACACCAGACGGAATCCTGTGTTTGAATGGAATTTATGCTCCATGTATGAAGTGTATGAATATACAACGGGCTATTGTTCTTAAGGGTTAATCCTTAGTTAGCAAGGGTGCTTTTTTGGGCTCGTGATGCCCAGAAAAAGGTACCCGGGCGTCCGTGACTCTTTGTTTTTATTGTCTCATATTCAATTTGTCCAAATCGTTATTATTCCAATTGTGTTACTATTTCTTTTAACCATTTTATTACTATTAAGCGTTTAAAATTTCTAAAACAAGCTGCTGGCGTTTTTCACATAGCTGTGCCAAGGGAGGGAGCCGGGGGGTCCCGCTCACCCCTGCAGGTCGAAGGCCCGGGCCAGGATGTGCTGCAGCACGTCCAGCGACGTGATCTGCGGGTCCACGGCGAACGAGCGGAACTCGGGCGGCTGCTGCCCCTCGTTTTTCTGCGGGAGGAGCATCGGGGGGTCCCGGGAGGGTCCTGGGAGGGTCGCGGGGGATCCCGGAGCCCCCCGGCCCCTCACGGCGATCCAACATGGCGGACCGGCACCGTCCCCACAGCAGCGCCCCGCGCCTCCCGAACGCTGATTGGCCGCCGCCCCCCCCACGTGACCCAAAAGGCGGGAAATTTTCCCGCCGGTGCCACACCCGCAGGCGGCAACGCCTGCCCCCCCCCCCACCCCGAGCTGATTGGCTGCTGGAGAGGGCGTGACTCCACCCCTTAACCCCGCCCACGACCGCTAATACAATAGCCACGCCCACACTACGCCCCGCCCACAACCACGCCCCGCCCCTTACCTTGACGCGCACGCGCACAACCTCGCACTCCTCCTCCAGCGCGGCCCCGCCCCCGCCCCCCGGCGAGGCCCCGCCCCCCGTCGCCGCCGCCATGTTGGGGCGGGGTCTGGGGGGGCTCGGGGGTTCCGGGGGGGTTTCGCCGCCGCCGCCGCCCCCCCGAGCCGGGGAAGCGGGGGGCTGGTGTTACGTCACCGTGCTGACGTCACGCCGCGCCCCCCGGCCGGACGGCGCGCGGTTCTGGGGGGCGATCCGGAGCCGCGCCGCGCCCGTGCCCGTCCTGCGGCCGTGGCCGCGGCAACAACATCCGGGACAGCGCGCGGAAGTGACGTCACGGGGCGGGCCCCGCGGACTCTTCCTCTGATGACGTAACCGCCTCCGCCCACCCTTTCCCAACGCAGCGAAATGACGTCACAAGCAGCGATTCACATCGGGTTTATTGGGGGGGGAGAGGGGGGGCGCATGCGGGACCCCCTTAAACGGGCAACGCCAGAGTGGGGACCACGTCCTCCTTAAAGGGGCAACGCCGCGGTGGAACCTCCCCCGCTCTTAAAGGGGAAACGCCCTCCAAGGAGCCCCGCCCACCCTTAAAGGGGCAACACCACGGAAAGAACCGTCCGGCCTTAAAGGGGCAATGCCGGAGGGGCCCACCGCGTCCTTAAAGGGGCAACGCCTCCCCGCAGCAGCGCCCCAGCCGGGGGGCGGAGCCTGCGGGGGGGCAGGGGGCGAGGCCCCGCCCACCAGGAGAGGCCCCGCCCCTCAGGGGGGTCCCGGGGGGGTTGCCTGTTCCTTCCTGAGCTGTGCCAGCTCCTGGGACAGCGACTCCAGGTCCTGGAAATGGGAAATGGGGGGGGTGGAGGGTGTAGAGACCACGCCCACTGCGTGTGGCCACGCCCTCTGAGTGGCCACGCCCGCCGCTCAAAGCCCCGCCTCTACTTTAACCCCCCCCTTCATGTCCATAAACTCAGTGATGTCATCGCTTCTGCCACACCCCTAAAATTAAACCGTGCCCCCTGATGAGCTCCACCCACTAAGCCACACCCTCACCATTTGGCCACACCCATCTTCAGCCACGCCCCTTTTAGAGGCCCCACCCCTTTCCCACAAGCCACACTCCTATAAACCACACCCTCCCGCTTTAGCCACGCCCATTTCAATAAACCACACCCTCTCTAAGAGGCTCCACCCCTTCCCCACCAGCCACACCCCCTCTGGCCCCGCCCCTCACCTGTGCCAGGTGCAGGTTCTTGGTCAGCTGCTCCTCCAGGAGGTTCTGCAGCTTCTTGTTCATCTCCCGCAGCCCCTCCTCACCCGGGCCCGGCCCCGCCCCGCGCCGCGCCGGCCCCGCGGGACCCGCGGCCTCTGCGGACAGGGGAGAGACAGGTGAGAGACAGGTGAGAGACAGGTGAGAATGGGACAGGTGAGAATGGGACAGGTGAGGGACAGGGGAGAGACAGGTGAGAGACAGGGGAGGGACAGGTGAGGGACAGGGGAGGGACAGGGGAGAGACAGGTGAGAGACAGGTGAGGGACAGGTGAGGGACAGGTGAGGGACAGGTGAGAGACAGGTGAGAATGGGACAGGTGAGGGACAGGTGAGAGACAGGGGAGAGGTGAGAGACAGGAGAGGGACAGGTGAGAATGGGACAGGTGAGAGACAGGTGAGAGGTGAGGGACAGGTGAGGGACAGGTGAGGGACAGGTGAGAGACAGGTGAGAGGTGAGGCCCAGGTGAGGCCCAGGTGAGGCTCAAGTGGAACAGGTGAGGCTCAGGTGGAACAGGTGAGCCCCAGGTGAGGCCCAGGTGAGGCCCAGGTGAGTGCCAGGTGAGGCCCAGGTGAGGCCCAGGTGGAACAGGTGAGGCCCAGGTGAGCCCCAGGTGAGCCCCAGGTGAGGCCCAGGTGAGGCCCAGGTGAGCCCCAGGTGAGCCCCAGGTGAGCCCCAGGTGAGGCCCAGGTGAGCCCCAGGTGAGCCCCAGGTGAGCCCCTCTGGCCCAGCCCCTCACCGGTGCGGCTGTCCCTGACGAAGCTCTGGATGATGGCGCTCTTCCTGCACAGATCCTCGGCCATGGACGCGCTCGACACCTCCAGGTGCCTCACCTGCCCGGGGAGGTGTGGGTGAGCTCCAGGTGCCACCCCCCTGTCCCTGCCAGTCCCTCCCAGTGCATCCCAAATCCCCCCCCAGTCCCCTCCCAGTCTCGCCCAGTCCCTCCCAGTAATACCAGTATCCCCCTAACTTCCTCCCAATCCCCCTCAATGCTCTCCCAGTTTATCCCAGTTCCCCCCCCAGTCCCTCCCAGTTCCCTCCCAGTCCCTTCCAGTCCCCTCCCAATCCCTCCCAGTTGCTCCCAGTCCCTCCCAGTTTATCTCAACCCCCTCCAATCCCCTCCCAGTCCATCCCAGTCCCCCCCAGTCCCCTCCCAGTTCTCTCCCAGTTTATCCAAGTCCCCCCCTGCCCCTCCCAGTCCTCCCAGTCCCTCCCAGTGCCCCTCAGTCCCTCCCAGTTTATCCCAAATCTCCTCCCAGTTCATCCCAGTCCCCTCCCAATCCCTCCCAGTTTATCTCAATCCCCCCCAATCCCGTCCCAGTCCCTCCCAGTCCATCCCAGTCCCTCCCAGTTTATCCCAGTACCCCCCAGTCCCCTCCCAGTTTATCCCAATGCTCCCAGTACCTCCCAGTCCATCCCAGTCCCCTCCCAGTACCTCCCAGTTTATCTCAATCCCCCCCAGTCCCTTCCCAGTCTCTCCCAATGCCTCCCAGTCCCCTCCCGGTTCTCTCCCAGTTTATCCCAGTCCCTCCCAGTCTCCCTCAATCCCCTCCCAGTGCTCCCGGTTTATCCCAGTCCATCCCAGTCCCCCCCAGTCCCTCCCAGTTTATCCCAGTTCCCTCCCAGTCCCTCCCAGTGCCCCCCAGTCCCTCCCAGTCCCTCCCAGTCCCCTCCCAGTTCCCTCCCAATCCCTTCCAGTCCCCCCCAGTTTATCCCAGTCCCCCCCCAGTCCCCCCCAGTTTATCCCAGTCCCCCCCAGTGCCCCCCAGTTTATCCCAGTCCCTCCCAGTCCCTCCCAGTGCCCCCCAGTTTATCCCAGTCCATCCCAGTCCCTCCCAGTCCGTCCCAGTTTATCCCAGCTGCTCTCAGTCCCTCTCAGTCCCTCCCAGTCCCCCCATTCCCCGCACCTTCTCCTCCAGCAGCCAGCGCTCCTGCTGGCTCTGCGCCAGCCTCTGGAACAGCTCGGCCACCTCTGCGGGGGAGAGGCCCCCCCCGGCCGGGCCCCCCCCCGGCGCTGCCGCCCCCGGGGCTGCCCGAGCCCGACTGCAGGGGCGGGCCGGGGGCGGGGCCACAGCCCGTCAGGCCACGCCCAGCCAAGCTCCGCCCCCAACGCGGGGTTGAGTCATAAAGGGGAAAGGGGGGAGGGGTGGCCACGCCCACTTTGGGCTGTGTCGCTGAACCGCAGCCGCGTAGGGCACAGCCGGGCCACGCCCACAATCAAGCCACGCCCACCGAGCCGCACCCTCGTAAGACACACCCCCATTGGGTCACACAAGCCACGCCCCCAAATCGAGCCATGCCCCAATTCACTGTGCTGTAATTAGGCCACACCCCCACTGGGTCACACCCAAGACACGCCCACAATCAAGACACGCCCAAATTCGCTGTGCTTCAATTAAGCCACACCCCCATTGGGCCACACCCATTTAAGCCACGCCTCAAATTCGATGTGTTCTGATTAAGCTACGCCCACCCAACCACACCCTTTTAAGCCACGCCCCAATTGGGTCACACCCATTTAAACCACGCCCCAAATTTGATGTGTTCTAAGCCACGCCCACCCAACCACACCCTTTAAAGCCACGCCCCAATTTGATCACACCCATTTAAGCCACACCCCAAACTGTGCTGGGGTTAAGCCACACCCACCTAACCACACCCTCTCAAACCACACCCCCATTGGGTCACACCCATTTAAGCCCCACCTCAAATTAGATGTGCTCTCATTAAGCCACGCCCACCCGGCCACACCCCCTTAAGCCACACCCCTTAAATCCTTGGCCACACCCCCAAGTAGCGCCCAATCCGCACCTCCAAATGTTTACACCCCAATTAAACCACGCCCTAAATAAACCACACCCCCTTGAGCCACGCCTTAAATAAACCACACCCCCTTGAGCCACGCCCTAAATAAACCACACCCAGCTAAGCCACACCCCCAAGGTCACTAAGCCACGCCCACAAAGCCACACCCACATTCCCTCACCCAAACCACGCCCACTCCCAGCTCCATCCTCTTTTCCAGAGACCACGCCCCTTTTCCTAAGCCCCGCCCCTCTCCCTGAGGCCCCGCCCACCTTGGTGCTGCCGGGGGCGGAGCCATCGCGGCCCAATGAGGACACGGAGCTGCTGTCCCCGCCCGGGCCCCGCCCTGGGGAGGAGCCTCCGTCCAGCCCCAGCTCCTCCAGCCCTGGGGGACCCCAAAACTCATCAGGGACCCCAAAATGGACCCGGGGACCCCAAAATCCCCTCAGGGACCCCAAAATCCCCTCAGGAACCCCAAAACTCATCAGGGAACCCCAAAATGTACCTGGAGACCCCAAAATCCCCTCAGGGACCCCCCAAAATTCCATCAGGGACCCCAAAATGGACCTGGAGACCCCCAAAATCCCATCAGGGATCCCCCAAAACCCATCAGGGACCCCAAAATCCCCTCAGGGACCCCAAAATGCACCTGGGGAACCCCAAAACTCCATCAGGGACTCACCCACCCAAATTTTGGGGTCTTCCCCACCCAAATTTTGGGGTCACCCTCCCAAATTTACAGGTTCCCCACTCTCCAAATTTTGCAGTTCCCCCTCCAAATTTTGGGGTTCCCCCCTCTCATATTTTGGGGTTCCTCCCAACCAAATTTTGAGGTTCAACCCCCCCAAATTCCGGGGTTCCTTTCCCCAATTTTTGGGGTCCACCCAGCACAATTTAGGGATTCTCCCCCCAGTTTTTGGGACTCTCCCCTGAAATTTTGGGGTTCCTCCCCTCATATTTTGGGGTTCCTCCCAACCAAATTTTGAGGTTCACCCCCCCAAATTCCGGGGTCCCTTTCCCCAATTTTTGGGGTCCTCCCCACCCCAATTTAGGGATTCTCCCCCCAGTTTCTGGGACACTCTCCTGAAATTTTGGGGTTCCCCCCCTCACATTTTGGGGTTCTTTTCCGACCACATTTTGAGGCTCACACCCCCCAAATTTCGGGGTCCCTTTCGCCAATTTTTGGGGTCCCCCCACCCCAATTTAGGGGTCCCCTCCACCCCAATTTAAGGATTCTCCCCCCAGTTTTTGGGACTCTCCCCTGAAATTCTGGGGATTCCTCCCCTCATATTTTGGGGTTCTTTCCGACCAGATTTTGAGGTTCACCCCCCCCAAATTTCGGGGTCCCTTTCCCCAATTTTTGGGGTCCCACCAACCCCAATTTAGGGGTCCCCCCCCACCCCCAATTTAGAGATTCTCCCCCCAGTTTTTGGGACTCTCCCCTGATATTTTGGGGTTCTTCCCCTCATATTTCGAGGTTCCTCCCGATCAAATTTTGAGGTTCACCCCCCCAAATTCCGGGGTCCCTTTCCCCAATTTTTGGGGTCCCCCCTCCCCAAATTCCGGGCTCCCTTTCCCCAAATTTCGGGGTCCCTTTCCCCAATTTTTGGGGTCCCCCCTGCCCAAATTTGGGGTCCCCCCCTGACCCGAGCGGGCCCTGCTGGGCACCAGCAGCTCCTGCAGCCGCTCCTGCAGCCGCTCCCCCCCGGCGCCGCTCCAGCTGCAGCTGCCTCCGCAGATCCTTCAGCTGTGGGGGGGAAATTTGGGGCTTTTTGGGGATGTTTGGGGAACCCCCAAATCCCTGGGGGGGTCCCCAAAAGTTTCGGGGCGTCCCCGAAGCCCCCCCGGGGTCGCTCACGGCGGCGCTGCCTTTCTTCTCCAGGATGCGCTGCCCGTCCCGCACGTCCTTCAGCTCCTGCGGGGTTTTGGGGGATTTTGGGGGATTTTAGATTTTTGGGAGGTTTTAGGGGGGATTTGGGGATTTTTGGGGGGATTTTAGGGGATTTTTTGGGGAGGTTTGGGGGGATTTTGGGGGGTTTTAGGGGGATTTTGGGGGATTTTAGGAGATTGTTGGGGGGGTTTAGGGGGGTTTGTCAGATTTTTTGGGGATTTTAGGGGATTTTTTGGGGAGGTTTTAGGAGGGATTTTGGGGGTTTTAAGGGATTTTGGGGGGATTTTTTGGGGAGGTTTGGGGGGATTTTGGGGGGTTTGGGGGGGATTTTAGGAGATTGTTGGGGGATTTTAGGGGGGGGGTTGTCGGATTTTTTGGGGATTTTTGGGTTTTTAGGAGATTGTTGGGGGGGTTTAGGGAGGATTTGGGGATTTTTGGAGGGATTTTTGGGGGAGGTTTGGGGGCTTTTAGGGGGATTTTGGGGGGATTTTAGGAGATTGTTGGGGGGGTTTTAGGGGGGATTTTGGGATTTTGGGGGTTTTAGGAGATTGTTTGGGGGATATTATGGGGGGTTTGTCGGATTTTTTGGGGATTTTGGGGGATTTTTTGGGAGGTTTGGGGGGTTTTAGGGGGATTTTGGAGGGATTTTAGGAGACTGTTGGGGGGGTTTAGGGGGGTTTGTCAGATTTTTGGGGATTTTAGGGGATTTTTTGGGGAGGTTTGGGGGGTTTTAGGGGGATTTTTGGGGGGATTTTAGGAGATTGTTGGGCGGGTTTAGGGGGCTTTATTGGATTTTTTGGGGGATTTTTGGGGTTTTTAGGAGATTCTAGGGAGGATTTTAGGGGATTTTTTGGGGAGGTTTGGGAGGTTTGGGGGGTTTTAGGGGGATTTTAGGAGATTGTTGGGGGGGTTTATGGGGGTTTGTCAGATTTTTGGGGATTTTAGGGGATTTTTTTTGGGAGGTTTGGGGGTATTTTGGGGGATTTTGGGAGGATTTTAGGAGATTGTTGGGGCGGTTTTAGGGGGGTTTATCAGATTTTTGGGGGGTTTTAGGGGATGTTTGGGGGGTTTTAGGGGGGTTTATGGGATTTTGGGGAGGGATTTGGGGAAATTCCTGGGAGTTTAAAGGATTTTGGGGGGATTTTTGGGGGGTTTGGGGAATTTTTTGGCAGGTTTGAGGTGATTTATGGGAGGTTTTGAGGAGGTTTTAGGGGATTTTAGGAGAGTTATGGGATTTGGGGCGGTTGGGGGGATTTTTAGAGGTTTTAGGGAATTTTGGGGGGGATTTTAAGGGAGGTTTGGGGCGGGGGTTTAGGGTGTTCAGGGCTGTTTTAGGGGATTTTGGAGCCAATTTGGTGGATTTTGGGGCCATTTGAGGGGATTTTGGAGCCATTTGAGGGGGTTTTTGGGGCCGATTTGGGGGATTTTGGAGCCGATTTGGGGGATTTTAGGGCCGTTTGAGGGGATTTTGGGGCCAATTTAGGGGATTTTGGGGCCGTTTTAGGGGATTTAGGGGCCATTTTTTGGGATTTTGGAGCCGTTTTGGGGGGATTTTGGAGCCATTTTGGGGGATTTTGGGGCCATTTTTGGGGATTTTGGGGCCGACTTGGGGGATTTTTGGGGCTGTTTGAGGGAATTTTGGAGCCGATTTGGGGGATTCTGGGCCGATTTGGGGATTTTGGAGCCGTTTGAGGGGATTTTGGAGCCATTTGAGGGGGTTTTTGGGGCCGTTTTAGGGATTTTGGAGCCATTTTGGTGGATTTGGGGGCCGATTTGGGGGATTTTGGAGCCGATTTGGGGGATTTTGGAGCTGTTTTAGGAGATTTTGGAGCCGTTTGAGGAGATTTTGGAGCTGTTTTAGGAGATTTTGGAGCCATTTTCGGGGATTTTGGGGCCATTTTGGGGGATTTTGGGGCCGTTTGAGGGGATTTTGGAGCCGTTTGAGGGGATTTTGGGGCCGATTTGGGGGATTTTGGGGCCGATTTGGGGGATTTTGGGTCCCACCTGTCTCAGGGCGCGTCCCTCGCTCTCGTGCAGCTCCCGCAGCCGCTGCTCCTCGCCCAGCGCCGCCCGCAGCTGCCCCAGCTCCTCCTGGGGACAAGGGGACATTTGGGGACATTTGGGGACATTTTGGGGTCCGGGCAGAGCAATGGGGGGCAAGAATCACCACAGGGGTGGAGATATGGTGAGATCTCCCTCAAACCGCCTCAAAATCTCCCCAGATTTACCCCAAATCCCCCCCAAAATTTACCCCAAAATCTCCCAGAATTGCCTCAAAAATCCCCCAAAATTTACCTCAAATTCCCCCCAAAAATTTACAGCAAAATCCTCCAAATTTATCCCAAATGCCCCCAAACTTACCCCAAATCCATCCCAAATTTACTCCAAAATCTCCCAAAATTTGCCTCAAATTCCCCCAAAAATTTACACCAAAATCTTCCAAATTGATCCCAAATTTACCCCAAAATTGCCTCAAAATTCCCCCAAAAATTGACACCAAAATCCTCCAAATTTATCCCAAATCCACCCCAAATTTACCCCAAAATCTCCCAAAATTGCCTCAAAAATCCCCCAAAATTTGCCTCAAATTCCCCCCAAATTGACACCAAAATCCTTCAAATTTATCCCAAATCCCCCCCAAATTTACCCCAAAATCTCCCCAAATTGCCTCAAAAATCCCCCAAAATTTACCTCAAATTCCCCCAAAACTTTACAGCAAAACCCCCCAAATTTATCCCAAATGTCCCCAAACTTACCCCAAATCCACCCCAAATTTACTCCAAAATCTCCCAAAATGGCCTCAAAAATCCCCCAAAATTTGCCTCAAATTCCCCCCAAATTGACACCAAAACACCCCAAATTTATCCCAAATCCCCCCAAATTTACCCCAAAATCTCCCAGAATTGCCTCAAAAATCCCCCAAAATTTACCTCAAATTCCCCCAAAACTTTACAGCAAAATCCTCCAAATTTATCCCAAATGCCCCCAAACTTACCCCAAATCATCCCAAATTTACTCCAAAATCTCCCAAAATTTGCCTCAAATTCCCCCAAAAATTTACACCAAAATCCTCCAAATTGATCCCAAATTTACCCCAAATCCACCCCAAAATTTACCCCAAATTGCCTCAAAATTCCCCCCAAAAATTGACACCAAAATCCTCCAAATTTATCCCAAATCCACCCCAAATTTACTCCAAAATCTCCCAAAATTGCCTCAAAAATCCCCCAGAATTTACCTCAAATTCCCCCCAAATTGACACCAAAACCTTCCAAATTTATCCCAAATGCCCCCAAACTTACCCCAAATCCATCCCAAATTTACTCCAAAATCTCCCAAAATTTGCCTCAAATCCCCCCAAAATTTACACCAAAATGCTCCAAATTGATCCCGAATTTACCCCAAATCCACCCCAAAATTTACCCCAAAATTGCCTCAAAATTCCCCCCAAAAATTGACACCAAAACCCTCCAAATTTATCCAAATCCACCCCAAATTTACCCCAAAATCTCCCCAAATTGCCTCAAAAATCCTCCAAAATTTACCTCAAATTCCCCCAAATTGACACCAAAACCCTCCAAATTTATCCCAAATTTACCCAAATCATTCCCAAATCCCCCTAAATTTACTGAAATCACCCCAAAATCCCTCAAAGTTTCCCCCAAAATTTACCCAAATCGCCCCAAAATCTCACCAGACTTACCCCATATCCCCCCAAATTTGCCGTAAAATCCCCTAAATCTCCCCAAAATCCCCCCAAAATTTACCCCAAAACTTGACTCAAATCCACCAAAATTTCACCCAAATCCCCCAAATTTTCCCAAAATCCCCCAAATTTTCCCAAAATCCCCCAAATTTCCCCCAAATTTCCCCTGACCTGGAGCTGCCCCCGCTGCTGCTCCTGCTCCTCCCGCAGCCGCTCCTGGGGGGGCACAGGGGGGGGATTTTGGGGGGTCCCCGATGTTTGGGGGGGACCCCGAAACTGGGGAGGGGTCTGGGGGGGGGTTTGGGGTCACCTGGGCGGCCTCGGCCTCGTGCAGGCGCCGGCGCAGCTGCTCCCGCTCACCTGAGCACACCTGGGGACCCCAAAATGGCCGTGGGGACCCCAAAGTGTCCATGGGGACCCCAAAGAGTTCATGGGGACCCCAGAACCCCCCCCAGGTACCCAAACCCCCCCCTGGACCCCAAAATATCCATGAGAATCCCCAAAAACCCCCTGGGAACCCCAAAATATCCATTGGGACCCCGAAACGTCCATGGGGACCCCAAAGAGTTCATGGGGACCCCAAAGTGTCCGTGGGGACCCCAAAATGTCCTGGGGGACCCCAAAAACCTCCCCAGGAACCCAACCCCCCCCCCCAGACCCCAAAATATCCATGAGAGACCCCAAAAACCCGCTGGGAACCCCAAAATGTCCATGGGGACCCCAAAGAGTTCATGGGGACCCCGAAATGTCCATGGGGACCCCAAAATGTCCATGGGGACCCCAAAGTGTCCATGGGGACCCTGAAATGTCCATGGGGACCCCAAAGTGTCCATGGGGACCCCAAAGTGTCCATGGGGACCCCCCAAAAACACCCCCAGGAACCCAAAACCACCCCCAGGACCCCAAAATGTCCATGAGAGACCCCCAAAACCCCCTGGGAACCCCAAAATGTCCATGGGGACCCCACAGTGTCCATGGGGACCCCGAAATGTCCTGGGGACCCCCCAAAAACCTCCCCAGGAACCCAAACCCCACCCTGGACCCCAAAATATCAAAGGGGACCCCAAAATGTCCATGGGGACCCCAAAATGTCCACGGGGACCCCGAAATGTCCATGGGGACCCCAAAATATCCATGGGGACCCCAAAGAGTTCATGGGGACCCCGAAATGTCCATGGGGAACCCCCAGAAACACCCCCAGGAACCCAAACCCCCCCCGGACCCCAAAATATCCAGGAGAGACCCCAAAAACTCCCTGTGACCCCCAAAGTGTCCATGGGGACCCCGAAATGTCATTGGGGACCCCAAAATGTCCACGGGGACCCCAAAGTGTCCACGGGGACCCCAAAACCACCCCCAGGACCCCAAAATGTCCATGGGGACCCCGAAATGTTCATGGGGACCCCAAAGTGTCCGTGGGGACCCCAAAATGTCATTGGGGACCCCAAAGTGTCCATGGGGACCCCGAAACGTCCATGGAGACCCCAAAATGTCCATGGGGACCCCGAAATGTCCATGGGGACCCCCCAAAACCACCCCCAGGAACCCAAAACCACCCCCAGGACCCCAAAATGTCCGTGGGGACCCCGAAACGTCCATGGGGACCCCAAAGTGTCCATGGGGACCCCAAAATATCAAAGGGGACCCCAAAGTGTCCATGGGGACCCCGAAATGTCCATGGGGACCCCAAAATGTCCATGGGGACCCCAAAGTGTCCATGGGGACCCCAAAATGTCCATGGGGACCCCCCAAAAACACCCCCAGGTACCCAAACCCCCCCCGGACCCCAAAATATCCATGAGAGACCCCAAAAACTCCCTGGGAACCCCAAAATGTCCATGGGGACCCCACAGTGTCCACAGGGACCCCAAAATGTCCATGGGGACCCAAAGTGTTCATGGGGACCCCGAAATGTCCACGGGGACCCCGAAATATCCATGAGAACCCCAAAAACCCGCTGAGCACCCCAAAATATCCATGGGGACCCCGAAATGTCCGTGGGGACCCCAAAGAGTTCATGGGGACCCCAAAATCTCCATGGGGACCCCAAAATGTCCATGGGGACCCCAAAATGTCCATGGGGACCCCAAAGTGTCCATGGGGACCCCAAAGTGTCCGTGGGGACCCCAAAACCCCCCCCAGAACCCCGAAATGTCCATGGGGACCCCAAAACGTCCATGGGGACCCCGAAATGTCCGTGGGGACCCCCAAAATGTCCATGGGGACCCCAAAGTGTCCGTGGGGACCCCAAAGTGTCCATGGGGACCCCAAAGTGTCCGTGGGGACCCCAAAGTGTCCATGGGGACCCCAAAGTGTCCGTGGGGACCCCAAAGTGTCCGTGGGGACCCCAAAATGTCCATGGGGACCCCAAAATATCCATGGGGAGCCCAAAATGTCCATGGGGACCCCAAAATATCCATGGGGACCCCAAAATGTCCATGGGGACCCCAAAGTGTCCGTGGGGACCCCCCAAAAACACCCCCAGGAACCCAAACCCCCCCCCCGGACCCCAAAATATCCATGAGAGACTCCAAAAACCCCCTGGGACCCCCAAAGTGTCATTGGGGACCCCAAAATGTCATTGGGGACCCCAAAAACCCCCTGGGCACCCCAAAATGTCCATGGGGACCCCAAAGTGTCCACGGGGAGCCCAAAATGTCCGTGGGGACCCCAAAATGTCCGTGGGGACCCCCAAAAACACCCCCAGGAACCCAAAACCACCCCCAGGACCCAAAATGTCCATGGGGACCCCAAAATGTCCGTGGGGACCCCAAAATGTCCGTGGGGACCCCGAAATGTCCATGGGGACCCCAAAAACCTCCCCAGGAACCCAAACCCCACCCTGGACCCCAAAATATCCATGAGAGACCCCAAAAACCCCCTGGGCACCCCAAAATATCAAAGGGGACCCCAAAATGTCTGTGGGGACCCCGAAATGTCCGTGGGGACCCCAAAGTGTCCATGGGGACCCCAAAATATCAAAGGGGACCCCAAAGTGTCCATGGGGACCCCAAAACGTCCATGGGGACCCCAAAATGTCCACGGGGACCCCAAAGTGTCCGTGGGAACCCAAAACCCCCCCCCAGGTACCCAAACCCCCCCCTGGACCCCAAAATATCCATTGGGACCCCAAAAACCCCCTGGGAACCCAAAATATCCATTGGGACCCCCAAAGTGTCCATGGGGACCCCAAAACGTCCATGGGGACCCCAAAACCACCCCCAGGACCCCAAAATGTTCATGGGGACCCCCAAAGTTTCCATGGGGACCCCAAAATGTCCACGGGCACCCTGAAGTGTCCGTGGGGACCCCAAAGTGTCCATGGGGACCCCAAAATGTCCACGGGCACCCTGAAGTGTCCATGGGGACCCCAAAATGTCCACGGGGACCCCAAAATGTCCATGGGGACCCCAAAGTGTCCATGGGGACCCTGAAGTGTCCATGGGGACCCCCCAAATACACCATGGGACACCCCAAACCCCCCTGGGAACCCCCAAAAAGATCCCAGGATCCCAAAAATACCCCTGGGAACCCCCAAATCCCCCCCCAGGACCCCCAAATTCCCCCTGAAAAGACCCCAAACCTCTCCAGGACCCTCCAAATCATCCCTCAGGACCCCCCAAATCCTCCCCAGGGACCCCCCAAATCCCCTCCAGGACCCCCAACTCCCCCCAGGACACCCCAAATTCCCCCTGGAAAGACCCCAAATCCCCTCCAGGAGCCCCCAAACCCCTCCAGGACCCCCAAATCCCCCCAGGACCCCCCAAATCCCCCCAGGACCCCCCCAAATCCCCCCCCAGGACCCCCAAATTCCCCCTGGAAAGACCCTAAACCCCTCCAAGGCCCCCCCAAATCATCCCCCAGAACCCCCAAATCCCCCAGGACCCCCCAAAGCCCCCCCAGGACCCCCAAACTCCCCCTGAAAAGACCCCAAACCCCTCCAGGAGCCCCCAAAATCCCCCCAGGACCCCCCCAAATTCCCTTAAATCCCTCCCAAATTCCCTTAAATCCCTCCCAAATTCCCTTAAATCCCTCCCAAATTCCCTTAAAATCCCTCCCAAATCCCAACTCAATCCCCCAAAATCCCCCCTAAACCCCCCCAGGATCCCCAAACCCCTCCAGGAACCCCCAAATCCCCCCCAGGACCCCCCCCCAAAATCCCCCCCAGCCCCCCATACCTGCAGTTCTCTCTCCAGGTTCTCCCTCTGGCTCCGGCCGTCCTGCAGCTCCCGGGCCTGGGCCTCGCTCAGCTCCCGCAGCCCCCCCTGGGCCTGCCCCAAAACACCCCAAAAACAGCCCATGGACACCCCAAAAACAGCCCAAAAACAGCCCATGGACACCCCAAAACCAGCCCATGGACACCCCAAAAACAGCCCATGGACACCCCAAAAACAGCCCATGGACACCCCAAAACCAGGCCATGGACACCCCAAAAACAGCCCAAAAACAGCCCATGGACACCCCAAAACCAGCCCAAAACAGCCCATGGACACCCAAAAAACAGCCCAAAAACAGCCCATGGACACCCCAAAAACAGCCCCAAAACAGCCCAAAAACAGCCCCAAAAACAGACCAAAAAACACCCCAAAAACAGCCCAAAACCAGCCCATGGACACCCCAAAAACAGCCCATGGACACCCCAAAAACAGCCCCAAAAACAGCCCATGGACACCCCAAAAACAGCCCCCAAAAACAGCCCATGGACACCCCAAAAACAGCCCATGGACACCCCAAAAACAGCCCCAAAACACCCCAAAAACAGCCCATAAACATCACATCAACACTCTGTAGGGTCCCTATAGGGTCTATAGGATCTGTAGGATTTCTATAGGGTCCATAGGGTCTATAGGGTCTCTATAGGGTCTATAGGGTCTCTATAGGGTCTATAGGGTCTCTATAGGGTCTATAGGGTCCATAGGGTCTCTATGGGGTCTCTATGGGGTCTATAGTGTTTCTATAGGGTCTATGGGGTCTCCATAGGGTCTATAGGGTTTCTATAGGGCTCTATGGGGTCTCTATAGGGTCTATAGGGCTCTATAGGGTCTCTACAGGGTCTATGGGGTCTCTATAGGGTCTCTATAGGGTCTCCATAGGGTCTCTATAGGGTCCATAGGGTCCATAGGTCTCTATAGGGTCTCTATAGGGTCTCTATAGGGTCTATAGGGTCCCTATAGGGTCTATGGGGTCTCTATGGGGTTCTATGGGGTCTCTGTAGGATCCCTATAGGGTCCATGGGGTCTCTATAGGGCTCTATAGGGCTCTATAGGGTCCATAGGGTTTCTATAGCGTCTCTATAGCATCTATGGGGTCTCTGTAGGGTCTGTATAGGGTTTCTATAGGGTCTATAGGGTCTATGGGGTCTCTATAGGGTCTATAGGATCTCTATAGGGTCTCTATAGGGTCTATAGGGTTTCTATGGGGTCTGTGGGGTCTCCATAGGGTCTATAGGGTCTCTATAGGGTCCATAGGGTCTATAGGGTTTCTATAGGGTCTATAGGGTTTCTATAGGGTCTATGGGGTCTCTATAGGGTCTATGGGGTCCATAAGGCTCTATAGGGTCTATGGGGTCTCTATAGGGTCTCTATAGGTTTCTATAGGGTTTCTATAGGGTCTATAGGGTTTCTATAGGGTCTATAGAGTCTATTCGTCTCTATAGGGCTCTATAGGGTCTATAGGGTTTCTATAGGATCTATAGGCTCTCTGTAGGGTCTATGGGGTCTCTATGGGGTCCATAGGGTCTATGGGGTCTATGGGGTCTCTATAGGGTCCATAGGGTCTGTGGGGTCTCTATAGGGTCTCTATAGGGTCCATAGGGTCTCTTTGGGTCTATGGGGTCCATGGGGTCCCTATAGGGTCTATAGGGCTCTATAGGGTCTATAGGGTTTCTATAGGATCTACAGGCTCTCTGTAGGGTCTATGGGGTCTATGGGGTCTCTATAGGGTCCATAGGGTCTATAGGGTCTCTATAGGGTCTATAGGGCTCTATAGGGTCTCTATAGGATCTATAGGGTCTCTATGGGGTCCCTATAGGGCGCTGTCCCCCACCTCTGTGGCCGCCTCCAGCTCCTGCTGCAGCCGCCGGCCCCGAGCCCGCAGCTCCTGCAGCTCCTGCAGCTGCTGCAACTCCTGCAGCTCCTGCTGCGCCTGCGCCTCCCGCCGGGCCCTGCGCACCCCAAAAACGTCAGCAGGGACACCCCAAAACACCCAAAACACCCCAAAACATCAGGGACAACCCAAAAACATCCTGGGATATCCCAAAAAAACCCAAAACACCCCAAAAACATCAGCAGGGACACCCCAAAAACACCCAAAACATCAGGGACACCCAAAACACCAAAACCAACACCCCAAACATCATCAGGGACACCCCAAAACATCAGGGACAACCCAAAACCATCCTGGGACACCCCAAAACATCAAGAACACCCCAAAAACACCCAAAACATCCCAAAAACATCCTGGGGCACCCCAAAACCATCCCGAGACACCCCAAAACTTTAGGGACACCCCAAAAACACCCAAAACATCATCAGGGACACCCCCAAAACCACCCTAAACCATCCAGGACACCCAAAAAATCCACCTGGGACACCCCAAAACGTCCCAAGAACATCCCGAGACACCCCAAAACATCAGCAGGGACACCCCAAAAACATCCTGGGGTATCTCAAAAACCACCCCAAAAACATCTTGATAGATCCCAAAAAACACCCAAAAATCACCCCAAAAACACCCAAAACATCCCCAAAACACCCCAAAAACATCAGCAGGGACACCCCAAAAACATCAGCAGGGACAACCCCAAAACACCCCAAAAACACCCAAAACACCCCAAAAACACCCAAAACACCCCAAAAACATTAGCAGGGACACCCCAAAACACCCAAAACACCCCAAAAAAACCCAAAACACCCAAAACATCAGGGACACCCAAAAATCCACCTGGGACACCCCAAAACATCCCAAGAACATCCCGAGACACCCCAAAACACCATCAGGGACACCCCAAAAACACCCAAAACCACCCAAAAACCACCCAAAAACATCAGCAGGGACACCCCAAAAACATCCTGGGGTATCTCAAAACCACCCCAAAAGTATTTTGATATATCCCAAAAAACCACCCCAAAATCACCCCAAAACCATCAGGGACACCCCAAAAACACCCAAAACACCCCAAAAATACCCAAAACATCATCAGGGACACCCCAAAAATCAGCAAGGACCCCCCAAAAAAACCCAAAACACCCCAAAAACATCACCAGGGACACCCCAAAACACCCAAAACACCCCAAAAAAACCCAAAACACCCCAAAACATCAGCAGGGACACCCCAAAAACACCCAAAACATCCCAAAAACACCCAAAAATCCACCTGGGACACCCCCAAAACATCCCAAGAACATCCCGAGACACCCCAAAACACCATCAGGGACACCCCAAAAATCAGCAAGGACACCCCAAAACCACCCAAAACATCCCCAAAACACCCCAAAAACATCATCAGGGACACCCCAAAACACCCCAAAACCTTGCAGAATCCACCCAGGACAACCCAAAAGCATCAGGGACACCCCAAAAACATTCTGGGGTATCCCCAAAAAACCTCCCCAAACAACACAAAACATCCCAAGAACATCAGGGACACCCCAAAATCCACCTGGGACACCCCAAAATTCATCAGGGACACCCCAAAATCCACCTGGGACACCCCAAAATCCACCTGGGACATCCCAAAATTCACCTGGGACATCCCAAAACATCAGGGACACACCCCAAAAACCTGCCCAGGACCCCCCCAAAAATGCCCCAAAGACCCCAAAATTTTCCCCCAAAATCCCCCAGGGACCCCAAAATCCCCCCAAAATCCACCTGGGACACCCCAAAACCCACCTGGGACACCCCAAAACCCACCCGGGACACCCAAAACCCACCTGGGACACCCCAAAATTCACCTGGGACACCCCAAAATTCACCTGGGACACCCCAAAACCTGCCCAGGACCCCCAAAAATGCCCCAAAGACCCCAAAATCTCCCCAAAAAATCCCCCTGGGACCCCAAAATCTCCCCAAATTTCCCAAAATTCCCCCAAATTTCCCAAAATCCCCCCAAATTTCCCAAAATCTCCCCCCAAATTCCCCCACCGGCTCTCCTGGAGCAGCGCCTCCTTCTCCTCCTGCAGGCGCAGAAAACTGGGGAAAAACCAGGGGAAAATGGGCAAAAATGGGGAAAAAAGGGGAAAATAGGGAAGAAACAGGGAAAAAATGGGGGGGAAAAGGGGAAAATTGGGGGGAAATGGGGAAAAAACAGGAAAAAATGGGCAAAAAAGGGGAAAAATTGGGGGGAAATGGGGAAAAAACAGGGAAAAAATGGATAAAAATGGGCAAAAAAAAAGGGGAAATTGGGTGAGAATGGGAAAATTTTGATTAAAAATTGAGGAAAATGAGGAAAATTAGGCAAAAAAATTGGGGGAAATGGGAAAAATGGGTGAAAATTGGAGAAAATGGGGGTAAATGAGAAAAATGAGGGGAAAAAAGGGGGGGAATTGGGGAAAAACTGGTTAAAAAATTGGGGGAAAATTTGGTTAAAAATTGGGGGAAAATGGGGAAAAAATAGGCCAAAAATGAAGGGAAATTGGGGGGAAAGGGGAAAAAATGGGGGAAAATGGAGGGAAAGGAGAAGAAATGGGGAACAAATATAAAAAAGAATTCCCCAAAATGTTCCAAATTCTCACCTTTCCCGCTGTTCCCGCAGCTCCTCTGTCAGCTGGAAATTTGGGGTGGGGGGCACAAAATTGAGGGGGGGGCATCACTTGGAGACCCCCCCCAAAATCCCAAAATTCTTCCCCTCCAGGATCCAAATCCTCCCCAAAATCCCAAATTTTTTTGAGGACCGAATCCCCCAAAAATTCCCATCCAGGAACTCCCAAATTTCTCCTTGGAGCTCCCCAAAAAAACTCAAATCCTCCCAAAAAATCCAAAATCCCACCCCCAGAAAAAACCCAAATTCTCCCCCAACAAATCCAAATCCCCTCAAATCCTCCCCAAAATCCCCCCAAAAAACCCAAATCCTGCTCAAATCCTCAAACAAAAATCTAATCCCTCCTAAAAAAATCCCAAATCCCCCTAAAACCCCCAAATCCCTCCTGAAAACCCCAAAATCCTCCTAAAAAAAGCCCCAAATCCTCCCCAAAAAACCCAAATTCCACCCAAAATCCCCCCCAAAAAACAAATCCTCCCAAAAATCCCAAATCCCACCCAAATCCTCCCCCAAAATCTCCCCAAAAAACAAAAAAAAACCCAAAAAAACCCCAAAAAATCCCCCCAAAAACCCCAAATCCCCCCAAAAGATCCAAAATCCCCCCCCAAAAAAACCCAAATTCCATTCAAAATCCTCCTCAAATACCCCCCCACAAACACCCCAAATCCTCCCAAAAAAAAAACCCAAATCCCACCCAAAAAACCCCAAATCCCACCCAAAAAAACCCAAATCCTCCCCAAATCCCACCCAAAAAAACCCAAATTTCCCCTCCTCTCACCTTGGCCACCTCTTCCTGCAGCTGGGCCACCTCTGCCTGCAAGAGACCCCCGTGAGACCCCCCAAATTCCACAGACCCCAAACCCCCCCAAAATCCCCCACCCCCAAATTCTCCATCCCTTAAAATCCCAAATTTTCCCCCAAAATTCCCCACAAAAAAAAAACCCAGACCCCCCAAAATGAAGCCCAGACCCCCCAAATTCTCCATCCCTTAAAATCCCAAATTTCCCCCCAAAAAACCCCAAAATCCCCCCCCCAAAAAAATCCCAGACACCCCCAAATCCCCCCAAAAAGGCTCCCCAGACCCCCAAAATCAACGTCGGACCCCAAAATCCCCCCCAAAAAACCCAGAACCCCCAAAATTCCCCCTAAAATGCCCCAGACTCCCAAATTCTCCATCCCTTAAAATCCCCAAATTTTCCCCCAAAATCCCCCCCCAAAAAAATCCCAGACACCCCCAAATCCCCCCCAAAAATCCTCCCCAAACCCCAAATTCCCCCCCAAAAAACCCCACAGCCCCCAAATCCCCACTGAAATCCCCCCTAAAAAACCTCCCCAGACCCCCAAAATCCCCCCCAAAAATCGAGACCCCCAAAAACCACAGACCCCCCAAATTCTCCATCCCTTAAAATCCCAAATTTCCCCCCAAAAAAAACCAAAATCCCCCCCCCAAAAAAATCCCAGACACCCCCAAATCCCCCCCAAAAAGCCTCCCCAGACCCCCAAAATCAACGCCAGACCCCAAAATCCCCCCCAAAAAACCCCAGAACCCCCAAAATCCCCCTAAAATGCCACAGACCCCCAAATTATCCATCCCTTAAAATCCCAAATTTCCCTCCAAAAAAACCCCAAAACTCCCCCAAAAAAACCAAGAACCCCCAAAATTCCCCAAATCCCCCCAAAAACCCCACAGCCCCCCAAATCCCCACTGAAATCCCCCCCCAAAAAACCTCCCCAGACCCCAAAATCCCCCCCCCAAAAATCCAGACCCCCCAAAAAAACCGAGACCCCCCAAATGAAGCCCAGACCCCCCAAATCCCCATCCCTTAAAATCCCAAATTTCCCCACAAAAAAACCCCAAAATCCCCCCAAAAAATCACAGACACCCCCAAATCCCCCCAAAAAGCCTCCCCAGACCCCCCAAAATCCCCCCCAAAAATACCCAGAGCCCCCAAAAATCCCCCCAAAAAATCCAGACCACCCCCCAAAAACCCCAGACCCCCCAAAATCCCCCCAAAATCCCCCCAAATCCCCCCCAGACCCCCCAAAATCCCCCCAAATCTCCCTACCTGGGCAGGGGGTGCTGGGGGGTCCCTGGGGGGGGGCGTCTCCCCCTCCCCCCTCCTCTTCTTTTTTCTTTTTGGGGGGGTTCTGGGGGGGCTGGGGAGGGGGGGAGGGGTATCAGAGACCCCCCTCCCAAAATTCATCCCCCCCCCCACCCTCCCAGAATTTTTGGAACTCCAAATTTCCTCCCAAAACCCCCCCAGGACCCCCCAAAATCTTCTCCCACCCCCCAAAATTTTGGGAGCCCCCCCCAAACCCTCCCCAGGACCCCCCAAATTTTGATTTTTGCCCCCCAAAAATCCCTCCCAGACCCCCGAGACCCCCCCCTAAACTCCCCCAGGACCCCCCAAAATCCCCCCAGGACCCCCCAAATTCTCAAAGCCCCTTCCCAAAAAACCCCCCAGGACCCCCCAAAATCCTCCCCCACCCCCAAAATTTTGGAAGCCCCCTCCCAAAACCATACCCAGAACCCCCAAAATGCCCCCAGGACCCCCCCAAAATCCCTCAGGACCCCCCCAAATTCTCAAAGCCCCTTCCCAAAAACCTCCCCAGGACCCCCCAAAATCTTCCCCCATCCCCAAAATTTTGGGAGCCCCCCCAAACCCTCCCAAGGACCCCCCAAATTTTCATTTTGCCCCCCAAAAATCACTCCCAGACCCCCGAGGCCCCCCCTCAAAGTCCCTCAGGACCCCCCAAAATCCCCCCAGAACCCCCAAAATCCCCCCATGACCCCCCAAATTCTCAAAGCCCCTCCCCAAAAACCTCCCCAGGACCCCCCAAAATCTTCCCCCCCCATCCAAAATTTTGGGAGCCCCCCCCAAACCCTCCCCAGGACCCCCAAATTTTCATTTTGCCCCCCAAAAATCCCTCCCAGCCCCCCCCCTCACCTTCGGGGGCCCCCCCGTCCCCCTGAGCCCCGTCCTGGGGGGGCTGGGCCGAGTTTTGGGGGGTCCCGGGGGGGTCCTGGGGGGCCCCGGGGGGGTCTCGGGGGGCTCCCCCCGCCCCCCCCTCCTGCAGCCGCCGGTTCTCCTCCTCGAGCCCCTCGATCTGGGCACAGAGCTGGGACCCCCCCCCAAAAATCAGCCACGGAATCCACACTGGGAGCCCCAAAATCCACCCCAAAATCAATTCTGGGACCCCCCCCAAAAATCAGCCACAGAATCCACACTGGGAGCCTCAAAATTGACACTGGGGAACCCCAAAATCCACCCCCAAATCGACACTGGCACCCCCAAAATCCACCCCCAAATTGACACTGGGGACCCCAAAAATCCACCCCAAAATCGACACTGGAGCCCCAAAAATCCACCCCAAAATCGACACTGGGAGCCCCAAAAATCCACCCCAAAATCAGCCCCAAAACTGACCCTGGGACCCCCAAAATTGACACCCTAAAATAAATTCTGGGACCCCCCCAAGATCAACCCCAATATTAACACTGGGACCCCCAAAATCCACCCCCAAATCACCTTTGGGATCCCCAAAATCCACCCCCAAATCGACATTGGGACCCCCAAAAATCCACCTCAAAATCAGCCCCAAAATTGACCCTGGGCCCCCCAAAATCCACCCCCGAATTGACACTGGGCCCCCCAAAATCCACCCCAAAATATCCCTGGGACCCCCAAAACCCCCCTGGGACCCTGAAATCAACCCTGAACCCCCCCCCCCATTTCTGGGGGTTCCAGGGGGACATTTGGGGAGATTTTGGGGCGATTTGGGGAGATTTTGGATGTCCTGGGGGGGATTTTGGGGATCCCAGAGGAGATTTTGGGGTTCCAGGGAGGATTTGGGGGGGATCTGGGGAGAATTTCAGGGGTCTCAGGAGGGATTTTAGGGGGTTCTTGGGGGATTTTGGGGGGTCTACCTTGGCCACCTCCCACAGCGAGGTGCTGGGGGTTCCTGAGGGGATTTTTGGGGAATTTTGGGGGATTTTGGGGGATTTGGAGATTTTGGGGGGTCTACCTTGGCCAGCTCCCACAGCAAGGTGCTGGGGGTTCCTGGGGGGATTTTGGGGAAATTTTTGGGGATTTTGGGGGGATTTGGAGATTTTGGGGGGTCTACCTTGGCCAGCTCCCACTGCAAGGTGCTGGGGATTACTGAAGGGATTTTGGCGGAATTTTTGTTGGTTTTGGGGGGGATTTTGGGGAGATTTGGGGAGATTTGGGGGGATTTTGGGGGGATTTTGGGGGATTTGGGGGGATTTGGGGGGGCCTACCTTGGCCACCTCCCACAGCAAGGTGCTGGGGGTTCCTGAGGGGATTTTGGGGGAATTTTTGGGGATTTTGGGGCCCTACCTTGGCCAGCTCCCGCAGCAAGGTGCTGGGGGTTCCTGAGGGGATTTTGGGGGAATTCTGGGGGGATTTTGGGGGGATTTTGGGGGGATTTTGGGAGATTTTGGGGGATTTGTGGGGTCTACCTTGGCCACCTCCCACAGCAAGGTGCTGGGGGTTCCTGAGGGGATTTTGGGGGAATTCTGGGGGGATTTTGGGGGGATTTTGGGGGGATTTTGGGGCTCTATCTTGGCCACAGCTCCCACAGTGAGGTGCTGGGGGTTCCTGAGGGGATTTTGGGGGAATTTTGGGGGGTTTGGGGGGGATTTTGGGGGGGTCTACCTTGGCCAGCACCCACAGCGAGGTGCTGGGGGTTCCTGAGGGGATTTTGGG
>JBBFKN010000316.1:0-42853 GCA_039654755.1 Calcarius lapponicus | reverse complement strand
CCCAGTCCCTCCCAGTGGTTCCCAGTGGTTCCCAGTCCCTCCCAGTGGTTCCCAGTCCATCCCAGTGCCCTCCCAGTGGTTCCCAGTCCCTCCCAGTGGTTCCCAGTCCATCCCAGTGTCCCCCTGCAGGTGAGCCGGGAGCTGCTGACCCTTTTTGCCCGGGCGCGGGGGGGGGACGTTGGAGGGGTGGGGGCGGCCCTGGGGGCTCTGGCCCGCCGTGGCCCCGCCCTGGCCGCCGCCCTGGCCACCGCCCGCCCGGGGGGAGACCCCCAGAGCCCCCCCGGGACCCCCCCCCACAGCCCCCCGGAGCCCCCCGGAGCGAGGGGAGGGGGAGGAAGAGGAGGAGAGCGGCGAGGAAGAGGAGGAGGTGAGGGGTGACGTCATTGGGATGATGTCATGGGGAGCTGGTGATGTCATTGCTCGGGAGCCAGTCGGATCAGGAGGGTGCTGATGATGTCATCAAAGGGGGTGGGGATGTGGTGATGATGTCATGGGGTGTAAGTGGGGGGGGGAACACTGATGATGTCATTGAATTGAGAGGTGGTGACTCCCCAGGACCCCCAAGTGAGGAGGGGGCTAGGGGTGATGATGTCACTCCTGATGATGTCACTCAGTCCTGATGATGTCATCAAGTGGGCGAAGGCGGGATGGGGGTGGAACAGTGATGGCATCACCAAATTTAGGGAGAGGGACGCTGGGACCCCTGTGATGGAAGGGGAGGGGCACCGATGATGTCACCAACGGCGCGTGTCACACAGATGACATCACTGAGGGTGTGTGTGTGACACTGATGACGTCATTGTCCCCCTCCAGGCCATGGAGTGCGGGACACCCCCACCCCCCTCGGACGGCTGGACCGTGGTGCAGCGGCGGCGGCGGCGATGATGGGGGGAGGGGTGTCGTGTGTGTCCCCTCCCAGCTTGGGGGACACCCCTCCCCCACCCTGCTCCCCAGACTGGGGGGGAATAAAGGCCCCTCCCCCCATGGGGGTGTGGGAAGACGAGTCGTGTGATTATTGGAGGGGGAGGCCGCTTAGAGAACCCCTGGCCCCACTGGGACCCCAGCGATCCCTCCCAGTGTAACCCAGTCCCTCCCAGTATAACCCAGTCCCTCCCAGTGCCCCGCCCATCATGGCGGCCGCTCTGAGGGCTCCGGGGCAGTGAGGGGCGTGGCTTTCTCACCGCGCGTTGTGATTGGCTGCACTGTGCATCTGTGATAACGCCCTTCTCCCTTCTCACGCGCTGATTGGTTGGCGAGAGCGGAGGCGAGCGGCGATTGGTCAGCTAGACAAACCGGGCGGGCGCGGGCGCTGATTGGGCTCCGCCGTTCGGGTGGGCGGAGCGAGGCGGGAGCGCGGGAAGACGGGGCGGCAATGGCGGCGCGGCTGGAGCGCGCGAGGGGGTGAGCGGGCGACCCCCCCCCCCCAAGGCGGGAACCCCTGAGGGCTGCCCGGCCGCCATCTTGGCTCGGGGGCGTCGGGGAGCGGCCCCCGGCACCCTGCGGGGGCCTCGGGGGGTTCACTGGGTTCCATTGGGGTCCCTGAGGGGTGACCGGGTCCTTACGGGCTCTTTAGGGTGACGCCCAGCCCCACACGGGGCACTGCGGTGTGTCCGTGCCCTCACGTATCCTGAGGGCTCTGGGGATGGGCGGGGGTCGCCGAGGGGTCTCCTCATCCCCACGGGGGTCCTCGGACCCCACGCGTGTCCTAGGAGGGGTCCTGGTTGTCTCCATGTCCCCACTCGCGTCACTGTGGGGTATCGGGGGACTCCTTGTTCCTGGAGGGGTGTGGGGCGTGTCCCCCCCATCCCCACTCGTGTCCTCCCCATCCCCACTCGTGTCCCCCCCCATCCTCACCCGTGTCCCCACGATCGTCCCCAGCGCATTGGTAGCCCTTGAGGCCGCCCTGGAGTTGGAGGAGGAGGAGAGTGATGTCCCCACTCGGGTCCTGGTGGAACATCAAATGGTGAGACCCCAAAACTGCCCCACAGCACCTCAGAATAGACCTGCAGCACCCAAGTCTGTCCCTGGCCTCCTCACTTGCTCCCTAACACCCCCCACATCTGCCCTGAAGTTACTCCTAACCCCCCCAAATTTCTCGCAGCTGCCCTATCTGGCCTTGATTCTTTTAGTGACTCCCATATTTATCTGCTAAACTTTCTCAACTGCCCTATTTTCTGTCGTTCTCTCTACCCCCCTCGTTTTCCTCAAAAAATTCTCCTTTTGTCCCCCCCCAGTTCTCCTCTCCACACCCCATTTTTTCCCCGCACTTCTAACACCTGCTCCGTGACCTCCCCCTGCCCCCCTGGCACCCCAAATCTCCCGTGACACCCCAAACCTGCCCCCCCAGGACACCCGGCGCAAGCAGAAGCTGCTCCTGTCCCAGCTCCGGGTGCTGAAGATGCTCCTGGGGGTCATCGAGAACCCGGGGCAGCCCCTGGCCCCCACCAACTTACGTGAGCCCCCCCAAACTGAACCTCAAAACCTTCTGACCCCCCAAGCTGAACCCCAAAACCTCCTGAGCCCTCAAACTGAACCTCAAAACGTCCTGACCCCGTAAACCAAACCCCAAAACCTCCTGAGCCCCCCCAAACTGAACTTCAAAGTGTCCTGACCCCCTAAACTGAACCCCAAAACGTCCTCACCCCGTAAACTGAACCCCAAAACCTCCTGAGCCCTCAAACTGAGCCCAGAGCTGCCCTCAGCCTGCGTGAGCCCCCCCAAACCCCCTGAGGCCCCAAACTCTTGGGTTTGTTGTAAATCAAATCAAACTCTTGGCCTGTTGTAAACCAAAGGCGACTCCGACGAAGGGGAGAGAGAATGATGCATCCGACTCCATCGTCAGAAGGCTAAAAAATTATTTTATTGTACTGTACGAGGTGCATTTCATCTAATCGGAATCTGCCACGCACTCACTCACAGCTGCTTTTATCTCTTATTTTCTCATGACTGTCCCGTGGCAGTCCCACACTCACAGACACTTCTTGGCCCTGATAGACCAAGGGAACAAAACATCCTCACTTGGGGTGAACAATTTCCATATCATAATTTACTTGAGCACAACACAAGCGCAGCAAGCGAGAGAAAAATTGTGTTTCCCTTCTTCTCTGGTTGTCTCACAGCTTCTCTCTGTTCAGAGAGCGTGGGAGTACCACAAACCCCAAAGCCCCTTGACCCTCCTTGGCCACTTTGGAGGTTCCTGTGTTCCCCTTGGGGCAGGGGTTTGGGGGTTCTGGGGTCTGGTTTGGGGGGTCCTGAGTCCCCTTGGGGCAGGGGTTTGGGGGTTCTGGGTCCCCCTTGGGGCAGGGGTTTGGGGGTTCTGGGGTCTGATTTGGGGCAGGGGTTTGGGGATTTTGGGGTCTGATTTGGGGCAGGGGTTTGGGGGTTCTGGGGTCTGATTTGGGGCAGGGGTTTGGGGGTTCTGGGGTCTGATTTGGGGCAGGGGTTTGGGGGTTCTGGGTTCTGATTTGGGGCAGGGGTTTGGGGGTTCCTAGGTCCCCTTGGGGCAGGGGTTTGGGGGTTCTGGGTTCTGATTTGGGGCAGGGGTTCAGGAGTTCTGGGTCCCCCTTGGGGCAGGGGTTCAGGAGTTCTGGGTCCCCCTTGGGGCAGGGGTTTGGGGGTTCTGGGTCCCCCTTGGGGCAGGGGTTTGGGGGTTCCTAGGTCCCCTTGGGGAGGGGATATTTGGGAATTCCCATACATCTGAGTCCTGGGGGTTCCTGTGTCTCCTTGGGGCAGGGGTTTGGGGGTTCTGGGTCCCCTTTTGGGGTTCCTTGGTCCCTTTGGGGTGGGAGCTCAGGGGGTATTTGGGCATTCCCATACATCTGAGTCCTCTTTGGGGATATTTAGGAATTCCCATACATCCGAGTCCTCTTTGGGGGGGTTCCTGGGACCCCTTTGGGAGGGATTGGTGATTCCCAGCTCCCGTTTGGGGTTCCCTCCTGTTTTGGGGGGCTGATGTGGGGCTCCCCTCAGGCGAGGCGGTGGCCCAGGCTCGGGGGCGCTGGCAGGAGCTGAAGGCGAAGCACGGGGAGGCGCTGGGGGCCCTGGAGGAGGCCGTGCCCGCGGCCCTGGAGCAGCTGGAGCGGGGCCAGCAGCTGCTGCAGCGAGGGAAGGCGGCCCTGGAAGCACGGCTGGAACAGGTACGGGCTCCCAGGGGGGCTGGGGGTCCCGGGGGGGCTGAGGAGACAGGGGTTCCTGGGGGGCTGGGGGTCCCGGGGGGGCTGAGGAGATGGGGGTTCCTGGGGGGCTGGGGGCACAATGTGGGGCTGGGGGTTCCTCTGGGGGCACAGTGTGGGGCTGGGGGCTCCTCTGGGGGCACAATGTGGGGCTGGGGGCTCCTCTGGGGGCACAATGTGGGGCTGGGGGCTCCTCTGGGGGCACAATGTGGGGCTGGGGGCTCCTCTGGGGGCACAGTGTGGGACTGGGGGTTCCTCTAGGGGCACAATGTGGGGCTGGGGGTTCCTCTAGGGGCACAGTGTGGGGCTGGGGGCACACTGTGGGGCTGGGGGTTCCTTTTGGGGCCCAGTGTGGGGCTGGGGGCTCCTCTGGGGGCACAATGTGGGGCTGGGGGTTCCTCTGGGAGCACAGTGTGGGGCTGGGGGCTCCTCTGGGGGCACAGTGTGGGGCTGGGGGCTCCTCTGGGGGCACAATGTGGGTCTGGGGGTGCCTCTGGGGGCTCCTCTGGGGGCACAGTGTGGGGCTGGGGGTTCCTCTGGGGGCACAGTGTGGGGCTGGGGGCTCCCATGGGTGCTGTCCCTCCCTCCCCCCCAGCAAGAAGAGCTGAAGCAGAAGGTGCGTGAGGCCACAGAGAGACGGGACCAGGTGAGACTTGGGGGACACATTTTGGGGTCCCCCTGCCCTGTGGGGGCTCCTGGTGGGTCCCACTTACCTTGGGGTGCCCCTCCCCATCGGGGGGCTCCATTCTGGGGTTCCTTCTCCCTTCGGGGCTTCGCTCCTTCTCCCCCTTTTGGGGTCTACCCCCAAATTGGGATCTCTTGGCAGTCTGGGGTCTTTTTCTCCCCAAATTTGGGGTCTTTTCCCCTCCTAATTGGAGTTTGTCTCTCCCAATTTGGGGTCTCTTTCCTCCTAAATTTGGGGTCTCGTTCTCCCCTGGTCTGAGATATTTTTCCACCCTTCTAATTTGGGGTGTTTTCTCCCCAGTTTGGGGTCTCTTTTCCCTCTAATTTAGGATGTTTTCTCCCCAATTTGGGGTCTCTTTTCCCTCTAATTTGGGGTGCTTTCTCCCCAGTTTGGGGTCTCTTTTCCCTCTAATTTGGGGTGTTTTCTCCCCAAATTCAGGGTCTTTTCCCCTCTTATTTGGAGTTTGTCTCTCCCAATTTGGGGTCTCTTTCCCCCTAAATTTGAGGTCTCATTCTCCCCTAGTCTGAGATATTTTTCCACCCTTCTAATTTGGGGTGTTTTCTCCCCAATTTGGGGTCTCTTTCTCCCCTCAGCTGCTCCGGCGGGTTCAGGAGCGGCGCCTGCAGCGGCTCTGCCGGCAGGAGGAGCTGCAGGGACTGCGGGACAGAGTGGCCAGGTGAGGGGACAGGGGCCAGGTGAGGGGACAGAGTGGCCAGGTGAGGGGACAGGGGCCAGGTGAGGGGACAGAGTGTCCAGGTGAGGGGCCAGGGGACAGGTGAGGGTGTCATGGGGGGCCACAGCTGAGGAGGGTGAGGTGTGCAGTCAGGAGCCCCTGAGATTTTGGGGGATGTCCAGAGGTCATGAGAGGGATCCAGGACTTTGGGGGGGACCTCCAATGTGGGGGAGAGCCCTGGAAAGGACCCAGATGGGGTCCAGGTGGGGCTCCTGGGGATAGTGAGGAGGACCCGGGAATTTTAGGGGGGTGGTCGTGTCACCCCCACCCACAACTGTCATTTCCTTCAGGGTGAAGGCCTCGTGTGAGCTGTACCAGACCCTGGCAGGGGTCCAGGTGCTGTCCCCCTCCCCAGGGACCCCCAAGGAGGGGCTTAAGCTGGAGGTGGGACCCCCTCCTGGCTCCTCCCATTCCCTGCCCCCCATTGGCCTGTCCCTCACCCCCAGCGGGGAGGTTCAACTGCAGGTGAGTGGCTTAGGGGGGATTTTGGGGGTCTGGGGAGGATTTGGGGGCTGAGGGGGCACTGGGAGGGCTTGGGGGGGGGGGGGTTGATGGGAGCAATTGGAGAGCTGTGGGGCAGGAGGAATTTTTTGGGGGTCAGGAAGGCTGTGGGAACGCACTTGGGGTTTGGAGACTGATCTGGGGGGTTCCGGGTGCTTTTGGGGTCTCACCACCTCCTCCTTTTCCCCCCAGGAACCCCCCCTGGGGCTGCCCCCTCCCCTGGGCCCGGGGCTGCTGGAGCTGCAGCAGCGCTGCTGGGAGAGCTGGAGCCTCTGGGAAGAGGTGACACAGCTGAGGAGCAGGTGAGGGGGGCTTGGGGGGGCTTTGGGGTAGCTCTGAGGGGTCTAGGGGGTAGCTGGGAGGGGTAGGGGCATTTAGGAGGTTAATTGGGGGGGGGGCTGTGGGAGAGGTTGGGGGGGGGGTCTTTGTAGAAGGTCAGGGGGGTTTTGGGGCACTTTTGGGGGGGCTTTGGCATAATTGCCAGGGTGGGGGGGGGGGTTAGGGGTTAATTGGGGGGGTCACCCCAACGCCCTGGTGATCCCCCAGGTTCGCTCTGGACTGGCAGCCGGACCTGGGGCTCCTGAGGGTCCTGGGGGGGTCCCCAGGGTGCCCAGACCCTCTGGACACTGCAGGTGGAGCCAGGGTACCCCCAGAGCGGGGGGGGTGCGACTGCTGCCCCCCCCCAAAGGGGGCCCCCCCCATCCCTGTGAGTCCTTTGGGGATGTCTTAGGGGTGTTTGGGGGTCCCTCAGAGGGGATTAGGGGTCTGGGGGACAGGTTTAGGGCCCCAGGGGCAATTTGAGGGCCCCTGGGGGTGGGTTGGTGGTCCTGGGGGGGGGCACGTGGAGGGGGCTGAGGGCAATTTTGGGGTTCCCAGCGGCACTGGGGGTTGCCTGGAGGTGGTTTGGGGGTCCTGGGGAGGCACTTGGGGGTCACTGAGGGCAATTTTGGGGTTCCCAGATGCACAGTGGGAGATCCTGGGGGTGGTTTGGAGGTCCTGGGGGGGTCACTTGGGGTCACTGAGGGCAATTTGGGGGTGCCCCAGAGGCACTTGGGCATCCCAGGGATGGTTTTGGGGTTCTTGGTGGGTTTGGGGGGACTCTCAAGGGGGGAAACGGGGGGGTCCTGGGAATGACCCCCAAACCCCCTTTTCCTCCACAGGCACCCCCAGACCCCCCCACTCTGACATGGTGGCTGGAGCTGCTGGTGGGGGGGGGGTCCTGAAAAGGGGGGATCCCCCTCTATCCCCCCGCTATAAAAAACCCCACTGCACCCCAATAAAATCATGGCCACCCCTTCTCCAGCTCTGTCTCAGCCCCAAAAAAAATCCATTTCTGGGGGTTTGTGGGAGCAGCTTTATTGTGGGGAGGGGGCTCTGGGGGTCGGGGGTTTTGGGGTGCCGGGGGTCCCCCAATCCGGGGGTCCCTATGGGGGGGGGGTCGGCCCCGCGCCGCTTGGGCTGGTTGCGCTCGGGGTGCAGCAGGATCACGTAGACCTTGGGGGCGTAGAGGAGCCCCAGGGGCACCGAGGCCGACAGAGACATGGACACCGTCAGCGTGGCCGTCTGCACGTGCACCTGCACCCCAAAAACGGTACCCCAAAATCCCACTGACCCCAAAATCCCACTAACCCTAAAATCCTCCATCCAAAATCCCGCTGACCCCAAAATCCCACTGACCCTAAAATCATCCAAAATCCTCCATCCAAAATCCTACTGACCCCAAAATCCCACTAACCCTAAAATCCTCCATCCAAAATCCTACTGACCCCAAAATCCCACTGACCCCAAAACCCCACTAACCCTAAAATCCTCCATCCAAAATCCCACTGACCCCAAAATCCTCCATCCAAAATCCCACTGACCCCAAAATCCTCCATCCAAAATCCCACTGACCCCAAAATCCCACTGACCCCAAAATCCTCCATCCAAAATCCCGCTGACCCCAAAATCCTCCATCCCAAATCCTGCTGACCCCAAAATCCCGCTGACCCTAAAATCCTCCATCCAAAATCCCACTGACCCCAAAATCCTACTGACCCTAAAATCCTCCATCCAAAATCCTCCATCCAAAATCCTCCTGACCCCAAAATCCCACTGACCCTAAAATCATCCAAAATTCTCCATCCAAAATCCTACTGATCCCAAAATCCCACTAACCCTAAAATCCTCCATCCAAAATCCTACTGACCCCAAAATCCCACTGACCCCAAAACCCCACTAACCCTAAAATCCTCCATCCAAAATCCCACTGACCCCAAAATCCTCCATCCAAAATCCCACTGACCCCAAAATCCTCCATCCCAAATCCCACTGACCCCAAAATCCTACTAACCCTAAAATCCTCCATCCTAAATCCCACTGACCCCAAAATCCCACTGACCCCAACCCAACTCTCCCAAGGACCCATGGACACCGTCAGCGTGGCCGTCTGCACGTGCACCTGCACCCCAAAAACGGTACCCCCAAAATCCCACTGACCCCAAAATCCCACTGACCCCAAAATCCCACTGACCCCAGAAATGGGCATCCCCAAATCCCACTGACCCCAGAAATGGGCATCCCCAAAATCCCACTGACCCCAGAAATGGGCATCCCCAAATCCCATTGACCCCAAAATAGGGACACCCCCCCCCCCCCCACCAGGGGACCTCCAAATACCCCTAAGGACCCCCCAAATTCCCCTCCTCACCCTCTCTACTGACTGGGCAGTGCCAAAGATGGGCCCAAAGCCAAACCTGACCATGTGTGCCTGCAGTGATCCCCCAGAGACCTCCCAGGGACCCCCCAAATACCCCCAGGGACCCCAAATCCCTCTCCTCACCCTCTCTGCCGACTGGGTGGTGCCAAATAAGATGGGCCCAAAGGCAAACCAATGTGTGCCCACAGTGATCCCCCAAATACCCCCAGAGACCTCCCAGGGACCCCCCAAATACCCCCAGGAACCCCAAACCCCCTTCCTCACCCTCTCTGCCGACTGGGCGGCGCCGAAGAAGATGGGCCCGAAGGCAAACCAATGTGTGCCCACAGTGATCCCCCAAATACCCCCCGGGACCCCCCAATACCCCCAGAGACCTCCCAGGGACCCCCCAAACACCCCCAGAAACCCCAAATTCCTTTCCTCACCCTCTCTGCCGACTGGGCGGCGCCGAAGAAGATGGGCCCGAAGGCGAGCCACACCACGCAGGTGGTGTACATGGCGAAGCCGATGGGCTTGGCCTCGTTGAAGGTCTCGGGGACGCCGCGCGCTTTGACGGCGTACACGGTGCAGGTGAGCATCAGCAGCAGCGCGTAGGCCAGGCAGGCCAGCGTGGCCCCCTCGGCCATGTCGCAGCGCAGGACCCCCCGCGCCGCCTCGGGGTCGGGGGTCCGGCCCATCTCGTAGTCGATGAGGGCGTGGGGCGGCCGCACCAGCAGCCAGGTGGCCGCGGCCACCAGCTGCAGCCCGCTGAGCGTGAAGGTGATGACGAGCTGCGAGGTGGGGCTGATGAAGCGCGGCGGCGTCACCGAGCGCTTCCCTGCGGGGGACGGCGGGTTACGGGGGGCTGCTGGCACCCCCAGAGCTCGCCTGGCCTGAAGGGGTGGGGGTGCCCCGTGTCCCTCAGCCTGGTCTGGCACCCCAACATTTTTGGAAATCACCTCCCTTTGGGGACAGGGCTGGTCTCAGTGAGGAGCACAGGGTGGGGGGGGTCCCATGTCCCCTCATGCAGCCCCTCAGCCCAGGCTCCTGCTCCCCAGTGCTCCTCACCCTGCTCAAGAATGTGGCAATGCGGTTGGTCTTGGTGAGAGCATGGCGTGGGTGAGACCCCAGCCCCAAACCCTCACCCTGTGCCCCCCAGCCCCTCACCTCAGTCTCCTGCCCCTCCTGTGCCCGCCATGTGCCCCCCAGCCCCTCACCCTGCTCGAAGGTGTGGCAAATGTGCTTGGTCTTGGTGAGAGCATGGCATGGGTGAGACCCCAGCCCCAGACCCTCAGCCCGTGCCCTCCAGCCCCTCCTGTGCCCCTCCAGCCCTGCACCCTGTGCCCCCAGCCCCTCACCCGTGCCCCAAACCCCTCACCCTGCTCGAAGATGCGGTAGATGCGGTTGGTCTTGGTCAGCAGCGCGGCGTAGGTCAGGCTCATGCCCATGCCCAGGAAGAGCCTCCGCAGGGCGCAAACCCCCACGCCGGGCTCGGCCACCATGAGGAAGGTGATGGCGTAGACCAGGGCGATGCCGGCCAGCAGGACGTAGCTCAGCTCTCGCCCCGACGCTTTGACGATGGGCGTCTCGTGGTGCCGCACGAAGGTGGCCAGCACGAAGGCGGTGGCCATGAGCCCCAGCGTGGCCAGGGCCAGCGGCACGGCGGCGCAGGGGTGGCCCCAGCTGAGGCGCAGCACGGGCGTGGGGCGGCAGGCCGTGCGGTTGGGCGTGGGGCGCAGGTGGGAGGCGCAGGGCAGGCAGGTGAACAGGTCGGCCCGGTACTGGTAGCCCCCGCAGAGCTCGCAGTGCCAGCAGCACGGGACCCCCTTCACCGGCTTCTTGCGCTCGCCGGGGCCGCACGGCAGGCTGCACACCGAGGGCGGCGGCGACGACGAGTTGGAGCCCCAGGCCATGGCGTCCTCCTGGGAGGGGGACGGTCAGGGACACCCCAAACCTCCCCATGGACACCCCAGACATCCCAGGGACACCCCAGATACCCCAGGGACAGCCCAAACCTCCCCAGGGACACCCCAAACCTCCCCAGGGACACCCCAAACCTCCCCAGGGACAACCCAAACACCCCAGGGACGGCCCAAACCTCCCCATGGACACTCCAGATACCCCAGGGACACCCCAAACCTTCCCAGGGACACCCCAAACCTCCCCAGGGACACCCCAAACCTCCCCAGGGACACCCCAGATACCCCAGGGACACCCCAAACCTCCCCATGGACACCCCAAACCTCCCCATGGACACCCCAAACCTTCCCAGGGACACCCCAGATACCCCAGGGACAATCCAAACACCCCAGGGACACCTCAAACCTCCCCAGGGACACCTTGAACACCCTATGGACATCCCAACCCCTTATGGGCACCTCATGGATCCCCCAAACCCTCCATGGACACCCCAGACTCCCCAGGGACACCTGAGCACCCTATGGAAAACCCAAACACGGCCCATGGACACCCCAAACCTCCTCAGAGACCCCCACAAATACCCCAAGCCCTCCATGGACACCCACCCAGGGACAACAGGGCATCATTACCCCCCCAGTGCCCCCAGTTGGCCACTGGGATCCCCCTGGCTGACCCTGGGGGCACCCCTGGGCTCTGGGGGGGCTCGGGGGTCCCGGACCCACCTGCAGGTGCAGCCCCTGCACCCACTGCCCCACAGCCCGGTAGGCCCCGGTGCCGTTGCCCCCCTGGAACTGGAAGATGTCGTAGCGCCCGGGGGCGTCCCCGTTCTCGTTGAAGGACACCGGCGTCCCCGCGCTGCCTGCGCACCAGTAAAGACCAGTATAAACCATTAACCACAGGTCTAGGTCAGGGATATCCCGTGCCACCCCACGGGAAAGGTCAGTGACCCCCCCCAGTCCCGGTGTGCCCCCACTACAGGGCAAACCAGTGCTCCCAGTATGGTTACCAGTGCACCCATCCCCTTCCCAGTGCCCCACAGTGGCTCCCAGTACATCCCAGTATGGTCTCAAGTGCTCCTATCCCTCTCCCAGTTCCCCCCAGTACATCCCAGTACCTCCCTGTATGGTCTCCAGCGCCACCATCCCCTTCCCAGTGCCTCCAGTATATCCCAATATCCCCCAGTAACTCCCAGTACAGTCTCCAGTGCCCCCAGCTCCCTCCCAGTGCTTCCCAGTATATCCCAATACCTCCCAGTAACTCCCAGTACAGTCTCCAGTGCTCCCAGCTCCCTCCCAGTATATCCCAATACCTCCCAGTATGGTCTCCAGCACCTCCAGCTCCCTCCCAGTGCCCACCCCCCCCATATCCCAGTGCTCCCAGTGCCCCCAGTACCGTTGAAGGCCACCCTGCGGATGTGGGTGAGCAGGCGGCGCCCGTCGGGGGGGTCCATGTGGGCACAGAGCCCCCCGCCCGGGCAGGCCTCGCCCAGCATGGAGTGCAGCCCGTGGGCCATGGCCAGCACGGCGTCGATGACGAACTGCACCTTCCCCTCCTGCTCGTAGGGCGAGTCCCGCCCGATGCGCTCCCGCCCTGGGGGACCAGAGACTCCACATGGGCACCCCAAACCCGCCAGGGGCACCCCAAACCCGCCAGGGGCACCCCAAACCTGCCATGGGCGCCCCAAACCCGCCAGGGGCACCCCAAACCCGCCAGGGGCACCCTAAACCAATTATGGAGACCCCACCTTCCCCTCCTGCTCGTAGGGCGAGTCCTGTCCAATGCGCTCCCGCCCTGGGGGACCAGAGACCCCACATGGGCGCCCCAAACCCACCAGGGGCATCCCAAACCCTAGGGCAAGGTCTCTGTGGGGTCCCTATGGGGTCTCTCTGGGGTCCCTATGGGGTCCCTGTGGGGCAGGGTCCCTGTGGGGTCCCTATGGGGTCCCTGTGGGGCAGGGTCCCTGTGGGGCAGGGTCCCTGTGGGGTCCCTATGGGGTCCCTATGGGGCAGGGTCCCTGTGGGGCAGGGTCCCTGTGGGGTCCCTATGGGGTCCCTGTGGGGCAGGGTACCTGTGGGGTCCCTATGGGGTCCCTGTGGGGTCTCTGTGGGGCAGGGTACCTGTGGGGTCCCTGTGGGGCAGGGTACCTGTGGGGTCCCTATGGGGTCCCTGTGGGGCAGGGTCCCTGTGGGGTCCCTATGGGGTCCCTGTGGGGCAGGGTCCCTATGGGGTCCCTGTGGGGTCCCTGTGGGGCAGGGTCCCTGTGGGGTCCCTGTGGGGTCCCTATGGGGCAGGGTACCTATGGGGTCCCTATGGGGTCCCTATGGGGCAGGGTACCTGTGCACTTGCGCACGGGCGCGCCGGGTGCCCCCGCGGGGTCCCCGTGGGGCGCGGTGCCGTGGGGCAGGCGGCAGTTGAAATCGTCCTCCCAGAACTCGTGGAACCAGAGGTTGCGGCGGTTGTTCTCCAGCGAGCGCGACGTGAAGTACTCGTCAAAGCCTGGGGGGGCAGCGCGGGGTCAGGGGGGGACCCCACAGAGCCACGGGGACCCCACAGAACCGCAGGGACCCCACAGAGCCACGGGAACCCCACAGAACCACCGGGGACCCCATAGAACCATGGGGCACCCACAGAATCCTGGAGTGTCCCATGAGCCCCCTAAACCCCCCAGGTCCCCCCAGAGCCCCCCATCTTCCCCCAGAGCCCCTTCTGAGCCCACCTGGGTCCCCCCAGAACCCCTCAGGTCTCCCCAAAGCGCCCTAAGAGCCCCCCTGGAGCTCCCAATCCCACCCCAGAGCTCCCCCAGCAGTCTCCAGTCTCTCCCAGTCCCTCCCGAATTCACCCCAGTCCCTCCCAATAACTTCCCAGTGCCCCCAGTCTCTCCCAGTAGTCTCCAGTCCATCCAGTAGCCCCCAGTGCCCCGAGTCCATCCCAGTCCATCCAGTAGCCCCCAGTGCCTCCAGTCCATCCCAGTTCATCCAGTAGCCCCCAGTCCATCCCAGTTTCCCCAGCCCTCAGTCTCCCCAGTCCCCCAGCGTCCCCTGTCACCCCAGAGCCTCCAGTCCCTCCCAGTGCCCCCAGTCCATCTCAGTGCCCCCAGTTCCCCAGTCCCTCCCAGTGTTCCCAGTCCCCCCAGTGCCCCCAGTGTCCCCATCCCCCCAGTGTCCCCAGTCCCCCCCAGCAGCTCCCAGTGCCCCCAGTCCCTCCCAGTGCCCCCAGTGTCCCCATGCCCCCAGTCCCCCCCAGTAGCTCCCAGTGCCCCCAGTGCTCACCGGGCACGGAGGCTCGTTTGGGCAGGATGGTGATGGCCCCGTCTGCCGCGTCCTCCAGGCCCTGCACCGGCGCCATCTTGGCCCCCCAGCTGTCCGAGCCCACCCACGAGAAGTGGCCGGACAGGTTGGCCAGAGTGGCGGCCTCCAGCACCCGCCTGCGGGACAGGCACAGATACTGGGCAAACTGGGAGGGACTGGGGGCTACTGAGATGGGCTGGGGGCCACAGGGATGGACTTGAGGGCACTGGGAGGGACTGGGGACACTGGGATGGACTGGGGGCCACCGGGATGGGCTGGGGGCCACTGGGATGAACTGAGGGCTACTGGGATGGACTGAGGGCTACTGGCATAGGCTGGGGGCACTGGGAGGTAACTGGGAGGGACTGGAACAGGTTGGGTGTCTACTGGGATGAACAATGGAGGCTACTGGATGGACTGTGAAGGACTGGGAGAGGATGTGGATGGACTGAAAGGACTGGGAGGACACTGGGTTGGGCTGGGGAGCTACTGGGAGGAGACCTAACTGGACTGGGATGAACTGGGATGAACTCCAGCGGGCTGAGGAGCACTGGGGAGGGACTGGGGCAGGACTGGGGTGTACTGGCGTGTCCCCAGAGGGACTGGGCTGAACTGGGATAAACTCCAGCAGGCTGAGGAGCACTGGGGCAGGACTGGTGTGTACTGGGGCGCACTGGGGCGCACTGCTCTCACCGGATGTCGTCCTCGTTGGCGAAGAGCACGACCCCGCGCGCGGTCGACGTCTCCATCAGGCGCCCGATGACCTTGGCGAACTCCCCCGGCTTCGGCTCCCGCGGGATCTTGATGGACTGGGCGATGCACAGGCCCCCTGCCCCAGTACAGACCAGTATAAGCCAGTACGGACCGGTACGGACCGGTACGGACCAATGTGGAACAGCGTGGATGGGGACCACACTCCCAACTCAGGCCTCAGAACCTCTTCCCTGCAGAGCTCACCCTCCCAGTACATCCCAGTATGGCCCAGGGGCTCCCAGTATAACCCAGTGCCCCTCCCAGCGCTTCCAGTGCCCCAGTACAATCCAGTACAACCCAGTGTAACCCAGTACAGCCCAGTACAACCCAGTGTAACCCAGTACAATCCAGTATAACCTAGCACAGCCCAGTACAATCCAGTACAACCCAATATAATCCAGTACACCCCAATATAACCCAGTATAACCACGTACAATCCAGTACAACCCAGTATAGCCCAGTATAGCCCAGTAAAACCCAGTACAACACAGTACAGCCCAGTAAAACCCAGTACAGGCCAGTATAGCCCAGTAAAACCCAGTACAACACAGTACAGCCCAGTAAAACCCAGTACAGGCCAGTACAGCCCAGTAAAACCCAGTACACCCCTGTACAAGACAGTAAAGCCCAGTACAGCCCAGTAAAACCCAGTACACCCCAGTACAACACAGTACAGCCTGGTACAGCCCACCAGCCTCGCGGGAGCTCTGCACGAAGGCCTCGACGCCGCTCTCGCCGTAGTTGCCCTCGGAGGCCAGCGTGCTGACGTAGCTCCAGCCCAGCGCCCGCACCACGGCCACCATGGCCTGCGCCTGGTACGAGTCTGGCGGCACCACCCGCGAGAAGAACTCGTAACGCCCGGGGTCCGACAGCTCGGGGGCCGTGGAGGCGTAGCTGATCTGGGGGATCTGGGGACACAGGGACATGTCAGGGACAGGGGGACATTGGGGACATGCCAGGGACAGGGGGACACTGGGGGGTTTGGGGACATTGTGGGGTCATGGGGGTGAGGGGCTATGGGGGGGTCAGTGTGGAACTGTTCATGTAGATGGAGTCTGGGGGGACACTGGGGACATTGGGGAGAGTGAGGGGACACTGGGGACATTGGGGAGAGTGAGGGGGCACGGGGGGGGTCAGCCTCGAGGCTGGGGACAAGAGGGACACTGGGGACATGCGGGGGGAGACCCAGGCAACACCCGGGGGACCTGGCACTGTGGGACCCCCCCTTCCCTGTCTCTGTCCCTAATCCCCCCTAATCCCCCTGGGCCATTTGCTGCCATCCCAGGGGATTGTGGGTAACACCCGGGGGGTTGAGGGGGGGAAGGTTCTGGAAGGGTCCCGGGGGGGTGGGGGTGGGGACAGAGGGGGCCAGGTGTCCAGGTTCCCCCTCACAGGGAGCAGACACCATGAGGACACTGTGGGGACAGCGCTGTCCCATGTCCCCTCAGGGTCCCCCCAGCCAAAACACCCCCCATGTTCCCCCAAATGTCCCCAATACCCACCCAATGTCCCCAACACCCCCAGTGACCACAAAGAGCCACTGGACATTGGCCACCATGATGGCCACGGAGCCGGCAGAGGCACCAATGTCCCTCCATGTCCCCCATCCCCAACGTCCCCAACTCCCCTTCCACGTCCCCAGCGCCCCTCCATGTTCCCAACTCCCCCCAATGCACCGCAAAGAGCCGCAGCACGTTGGCCACCATGATGGACACGGAGCTGTCAGAGACACCAACGTCTCCCCATGTCCTCAATGTCCCCCCATGTCCCCAGTGCCCCTCCACATCCTCAATGCCCCATGTCCTCAATGTCCCCCCATGTCCCCAATGCTCTTCCATGTCCCCTGTGACCCCCAGCACCCCCAACTCCCCCCAACCCACCGCGAAGAGCCGCAGCACATTGGCCACCATGATGGACACGGAGCTGTCAGAGACACCAATGTCCCCCCATGTCCTCAATGTCCCCCCATGTCCCCAATGCCCCTCCACATCCTCAATGCCCCATGTCCTCAATGTCCCCCCATGTCCCCAGTGCCCCCAAGCCCCTCCACGCCCCCAACCCCCCCCAACGCACCGCGAAGAGCCGCAGCACATTGGCCACCATGATGGACACGGAGCTGGCGGAGGCCCCGATGACCCCGACCAGGCGCTCGGGCGGGGGCCGGCGCGGGGCCGAGCCGTCGGGGCAGCTGCCCTCGCCCCCCTCGGGGGGCAGAAGGCTGCGCACGAAGCTCAGCGCCTGCTCCAGCGCGTAGGTGTCCCTGGAGCAGGTGTCGAGGATGCGGGCGCCCAGCGTCAGGTTGGGCAGCACACGCGGGTCGCCGTTGACGCGGTCCAGCGCGTACAGCATGGCCTCCAGCCGGTGGATGCCCTTCTCCTTCTTGACCGGCCCGCAGGGCACCCCGGCGGGGCCGCGGGCGTGCACCGGGAACAGCCCCCCCAGAGTCAGGTCACCCTCCAGGCGGATGGCGTGGGGCTGCGTGGGCGCCGGGGGGCAGCGGCACGGCGGGCACAGGGACAGCAGGGCCACCAGCAGGGCCGTCAGTGGGGCTGGCATGGTGGGCTGGGGGCAAAGAGGGGGGTTAGGGGGTGATTGGGGGCAATGGTGGCCCCCCGTGGGGCACAGGGACAGCAGGGCCACCAGCAGGGCCACCAGTGGGGCTGGCATGGTGGGCTGGGGGCAAAGAGGGGGCTTAGGGGGTGATTGGGGGCAGAGGTGGCCCCCCGTGGGGCACAGGGACAGCAGGGCCACCAGCAGAGCCACCACTGGGGGGGCATGGTGGGCTGGGGGCAGAGAGAAGGAGGTCAGGGGGTGATGGGGGGCAGACTTGGGGGGGCTTTCTGTGGGGCAGAGGGACAGCAGGGTCACCAGCAGGGCCACCAGCAGAGCCACCACTGGGGGGGCATGGTGGGCTGGGGGCAGAGAAGGGGGTCAGAGGGTGATGGGGGGCAGAGGTGACTCCCTGTGGGGCAGGGGGACACAGGGACAGTGGGGTGGGCAGGAGGGGACAGAGGGGAGTTACAGGGGGGACAAACTGTGGGGTGAGGGGACACCCAGTGAAGGGCGGGGAGGGGAGTAATGACACCCCATGAGGAAGGGACACCCCCAATGTGGGGGGCAGCCCCCCATGGGGCAGGGGGCTCTTTTGGGGGTCCCCAGCACCCCCCAGTTACGGGTGCGGTGCCCCCATCCCGCTCACCTGGCCCGTGGGTGCTCCTGTCCCTGTGCAGCCGCTGGGCACTGCGGCCGGGGGCCGCTCCTGTCCTGGCCCCCCCAAATCCCCCCCAGTTCCCCCCCTCGGGGTCCCTCCAGATGCTGATGGGGACGGGAGGGGGAGGTCTCACCCCCCCCCCCCCCAATCCCGGTTTGGCCGAACTCCCGCAGCTCCCTGCCCCCCCCCCCCCCAATTAAACCAGATGTTAATTATTGGGGGGGGGGGGTGTGAGGGGGATTAGGGGTGCCCCCCTCCCTCCCTGAACACATCCCCAGAAGGTCCCATGGTGGGGCTGAGCCCCCGGGGTGTTTGGGGGGGTCGGGAGAGCTCTAATCCCCCCCAGCTGTCGGATTATGGGGAGGGGGGGGATAATCCACTGCTCATCTGCAGCCAGGACCCCCCCCCAGCACCAGATGAGGGGGACACGGGGGGGGGGGGGGGCTCTGGGGACCTGAGGGGACTCTGGGAGGGTCAGGATGATTCTGGGGGGCTCTGGGGACATTTGGGGGGCTCAGGAGGCCATGGAGAGGCGCGGGGGGGGGCTTGTGGGGGACATGGCGTGGGGGGCTGACCCAGGAGAGCTCTGAGGGGACAAGGAGGGGACACGGGGGGGGGGGGTCACTGGGTATGGGGGGCTCAGTGGGTGCCGGGAGGGGTCAGTGGGTGCCGGGGGGGGTCAGTGGGTGCCGGGAGGGGTCAGTGGGTGCCGGGGGGGGGTCAGTGGGTCCGGGGGTGTGTGGGGGGGCAGTGGGTGGGAGTTAAAGGGGTCCCAGAGCGGGCGGGGCCTTTCCCGCCAAAACTCCGCCTCAGCCGTTCCCGCCCAAACCGCGGCGCGCGCTTCCCGCCGCCGCCAGGCCGCGCCCCCACAGTGATCCACGCCTCATTAGTATAGCCACGCCTCCTTCGTGTATAACCACGCCCCCAAGGCTAGGCCACGCCCCTCCGCGCTTTACGGCTTTTTCGCGAGTCCCCCGCCCCCTGCTAGCGGCGCTTTACGGCTCTGTTGGTGTTTTACGACCGCGGCCGGCCGCGTTGTGCGGGTGCGGGGCCGGGGGGGGGGCCGGGGGGGCGATTTTGGGGGTCCCGGGGGGAATTCGGGGGTGCGGCAGAGCCTGAAAAGGGGTGGGGGGGCTCTGGGGGCGGTCACCGCCCTTTAACTCCCTCCTGCCTATCGCAGGGGCCATGGCTGGGGCCGAGCGGGACCCGCACGGGAGGGGCGAGGAGGAGGAAGAGGAGGAAGAAGAAAAGGAGGAGGAAGAAGAGGAAGAAGAGGAGGAAGAAGAGGAGGAGGAAGAAGAGGAGGAAGAGGAAGAAATGGAGAGGGAAGAAGAGGACGGAAAGGAGGAGGAAGAGGAAGGAAAGGAGGAGGAAGAGGAGGGTCCCGCGGGCTCCCCCGCTGCCGAAGCCCCCTCGGACCCCCCCCCAAAGCCGGTGGTACCGGGGGTCCTTTATTTGTCCTTCCTCCCGCCGGGCTTCGGGCCCCGCCAGGCCCGGGCGCTGCTGCGGCCGCACGGGGAGCTGGGCAGGGTCTTCCTGCAGCCCCACGGTGAGTCCGGGGGTCCCGGGGGGGTTTTCCTGCAGCCTCGGGGTGCCAGGGGGTCCCTGGGGGGGTCACAGACCCACAGCAATGGGGGAAGGGGGGGTCCCCACAGGCAGAGAGAGAATTTGGGGGTCAGGGCCCCTCCCAGCCCCGCTGACACCGCGTTCAGCCCCTTTGGGTGGGGGGCTCAGCACCCTTGGGTGGGGGGCTCAGCCCTGCCGGGGGTCTCAGCGCCTCCTCCCCGTTCCCGCAGGAGGCTCCGTGCGGCGGCGGCGGCAGCGCCCGGGGGGGCCCCCGGCCGTGGCGTTCGCCGAGGGCTGGGTGGAATTCCGGGACAAGCGAGCGGCCAAGCGAGCGGCCAAAATCCTGCACGGGGCCCCCATGGCCCCCCGGCCCCGCAGCCCCTTCCGCCATCACTACTGGAGCATCAAGGTGGGGCTCGGGGGGTCCTGGGGAGGGGTCCAGGGTGGCTCAGAACCGTTTTAGGGGGTCTTGGATCCATTTTTGGGGAGTCTCAGATCCCTTTTCGGCGAGTCTCAGATCTTTGGGTGCCCTGGGAGAGGAGGGGGGGCACCTGTGGGTTCCTGGATAATTGGGACCCTTTATGGGTGAGGGATTGGGGAAGCCCTGGGTCCCTTTTTTGGGGGTCCCAGATTTGTAGGGAGCACCTGGGTCCCTTTTTTGGGGGTCCCAGATTTGTAGGGAGCACCTGGGTCCCTTTTTTGGGGGTTCAGGGTTTGTAGGGAGCACCTGGGTCCCTTTCTTGGGGGGTCTCGGATGGTTTTGGCCCACTGGGGGTCCCTGTTTTAGGGTTCAGGGGGGTCCCCAACACTGGGGGAGGGGCTGGGCTGTGTTGGGGGACCCCTCCCACACACCTGGACCAGCAGCTGAGGGAGGTTTGAGCACCCCAAAACCTTATTGGGGAGTGGGCTCTGAGGTTGTTTCGGGAGTCCCCTGACCTGTGCCCACCCCCCCAGTACCTGCCCGGGTTCCGGTGGCCTCACCTGAGCGAGCGGCTCAGCTACGAGCGCCAGGTGCGGGCGCAGCGCCTGCGGGCCGAGGTGGCCCAGGCCAAGCGGGAGGGGGGGTTCTACGCCCGCCAGGCCTCCAAAGACCCCCCCAAAACCTCCGGAGATCCCGCAGCCCCTGCCCGGACCTGGGGCTTCACCCAGAGACCGACGGAAGAGGAGATTTGGAGGCGCAAAGCTCGGCCCCCCCCGGCCGCGCCCCCCCCGGAGCCTCCTGGAAAAGGTGTTTGGGACAGGCAGGTGAGAGCCTCGCTCAAACCTGGGGGGGCTCCAGGTGTGTGGAACTCCCCCTCCGGACACCCATTCCTGTCTCAAGGACCGCCAAATGTTTTTGTTTTTCTCCTTAAAGCTTTTATTACTTTTAACAAAAATAATTCCTCGCGGTCTCTTTAAATTCTGCCGAGGGGGCGGGGCTAAGGGGAGGGGGCGGGGTTATGGCTTCGGCGCGAAACTCCCTGAAGGCAGCGCAAGGGGTGGGGAGTGGAAGTGGCTTAAGCAGCTCGGGCCACGCCCCTTTACCATAAAAGGACGCAGCCTAAGGAAGCAACAGCAGGTGAAAGGTGCGTGTAGGCGGGGCCTGAACAAAAGGGGCGGGGCTGGAGAAAGCCACGCCCCTCCCCGCGCCTTAAACAGGTCATTTAAATCTCTAAGGGGGGGGCAGGGAGAGTAGGGCTCTTAAAGGGGCCGCACCCCCGTTTTGGGGGGCGGTTCCAGTGTCAAAAATAGAAGCTCTGGGGGGTGGGGGAGGGGCCCCCAGTATGGCACTGGGGAAATGGGAGAACGAACAAACTTGGGGCCCCATGAACCTGATGTCCCCAAAAACCTGGGGGGTGGGGGGCAAGCCCCCCCAAAAATGGGTGCTGAGGGCACCCCAATATCCCTGGGAAACCAAACGGGGGGAGTGGTACCAAACTGGGGACTCCCCCCTCAAAATGCCACCGCTGGGGTCCCTCAGCCTTGCCGTGTCACTGGGGGAGGGGCAACCTGACACTGTGGGGAGGGGCCTGGGGTCCCCCAAAATCGGGGCGTCACCCCGGGGTCCCCTGAATTCCCACAGTGAGGTCCTGGAGCCCCCAAACCTGGGGGGCACCCTAGAACCTCCCAGTGACTCTCTGGGGGTCCTGGGGGTGCCAGTCCCACCCTGGGGACCCCCCCAGTGCCCCTCCCCCACTACACCCAAGGCTCCATCCCCAAATCCCACTCCCCAAAGGTGCAACACCCCATCCCTCCTCCCCACCACCCCCACATCTCCCAATTTCAGTTCCCCCCTCACTTTTAGGTCCCTCATTTTCCTCTCCCCCTCCCTCCCAATTTTATTCCCACCCCAATTCCAGTTCAACCATCACTTCCCAACCACCACCCCCCCCCCCCAAATTTCGTTTCCTTTCCCATTTCCCTTCTCCCTTCCCATCAACATCCCCCTCCCCACATTTTTCACTCCCATCTCCCCCCTCCCCAACCCCCTCCTCCCCGTTTCCCAAATCCCCTCAGTGCCCGTCCCCGCCCAGCGCCTGGCAGGGCCGGCAGCAGCGCCCCCCCCTCACCAGGACGTGGCAGCGGGGGGCGGGGGGCCGGCCCGGGGGTCCCGGGCAGGGCCCGTAGGCCTCGAGGTCGCAGAGCAGCTCCACCAGGTCCAGCACGGAGCGCAGGGGGGGGCGCCGGGCCAGCACCTCGTGCCCGGGGGGCACCGGGCGGCCGCGGGCAACCAGGACCCGGAAAGCCAAGCCCGGGTTGAGCAGCACGGCGGCCGCGGCCATGGAGGAGCGGGGGCAGCGCTGAACCAGGCGAAGCCCCCGCGCCGGGCACGGCCCGGGACCCCCGTCAGCCCCCACGACCCCCCAGTGAGCCGGGAGGGGAATCTCGGCCAGTTCCTCCAGGAAGGAGCCGGGCCAGAGCTGGGGAGCGGGGGGCAGCGGGAAGGGCTGTGGGGGAGAAGGGGTTAACGAGGTGGGGGGAATGCTTGGAGACCCCCCAAGAACCGCCCCCAGCCAGCAGGAACCTCCTCCCTGTAAACCCCCCTGCTTTGAGAGCCTCCCAAAAAAACCCCAAGGGTCATCCCCAGGGTCCCTTCCCCAAATCACCAGGACCCCAGAAACCTCCCCTTGCTCCCCAAAATCCCGTCCCCAACTCACCAGGACCCCAGAAACCTCCCTCCACCCCCAAAAATCCCTTCCCCAAATTCACCAGGACCCCAAAAACCTCCCCCTGCTCCCCAAAATCCCGTCCCCAACTCACCAGGACCCCAAAAACCTCCCTCCACCCCCAAAAATCCCATCCCCAACTCACCAGGATCCCAAAAACCTCCACCTGCTCCCCGAAATCCCTTCCCCAACTCACCAGGATCCCAACACTCCCCCCAAAGTTTCTTTTCTCAGACCCCTCTCCCAAAATTTCCTCTAAAGCCACCCCCAACCCCTTCCCAAGACCTCTCAACCCATCAAAAGCCCCCCCAGGATCCCCCCAAGTTCCTCAGGACCCCAAATCCTCTGAGCCCCCCCCCCTCTTCCTCACCACTCGGCTGCCGCCCTCCTCTTCCTCTTCTTCTTCTTCCTCCTCCTCACTCTCATCCAGCACCACCAGCTGGGGAGGGGGGGGCTGAGGGGGCACCTGGGGGTGAAGGCAGAGGCTCAGGACCCCCCCAAACCCCAGGGACCCCCCCAAAACCCCAGGCCTTCCCCCCCTTACCGGCACCAGGGACGCGCTGGGCTGGGGCTGCTCCTGCTTCACGCGGGGGGTGGCGGCGATCAGGACCCCCAAATCCCCCGGGGGGGGCTGGAAAAGGGGAGGGGGCAGGGGCGTTATGGGGGGTCCCAGGCACCCCGAGAAGGCTCCGGGGGTGTTTGGGGTCCCACTCACCCTTTGGGGGGCGATGCTGGGCTCCGGGGGGGCCCCTTTGAGGCGCGGGGCCGAGGCGATGAGGAGCCCCAGGCGAGGGTCCTGGGGGGCAGGGGGGGTCACGGGGGGGGTCCCAGGTGTCCAGGGAGGGTCCCAGGCAGCCGGGGGGTCTCACCTCGAGGCGGGAGAGGGGTCCTGCTTCCTCCTTGATGGGGCAGAGGCGCAGGGGGGGACCCGGGAGGGGCCTGGGGCCGTTCTCAGCCCCCCCCAGCGGCTCCTCCTTCTCCTGTGAGGGAGGGGTGGGTCAGGGCAGCCAGGTGAGACCCCCACATTCGCCCCCAGGTATCCAGGAGGGACCCCCACCCCCCGAAAAAGGGATTCAGTGTCTGCAGAGGACCCCTCCACCTCATCCCCCGTGGGGAAACTGAGGCACACACAAGCCTTGGGGTCACGGGGGACGGGACTGAGGCATCTGGGGTGTCCCCAAAACCCCCCCAGAGCCCCTCCTGCGGGGGGAGGGGGGGGAATGGGGGCACCTTGGGCCCCCCCCCCGACGCCTGGGTCCCCCCGAGGGGGGAGGGTCCGTGCAGAGCAAAGCAGCAAAGCGAGCACAGCCAAGGAAGGGGGGGGTCCCGTGGGGGGTGGGAGGAGCATTTTGGGGTCCCCCCTGAGCAGAGGGGGGGGTCCCGTTACCTTGCGGGGGGGGCGGCGGCGGCTCCGGGCGGCGGCGCGGGGGGGCCGGCGGCGGCGGGGCCTGGACAGGGGGAGGGGGCAGCCGCTCCAGGGGGACCCCCAGCGACCCCCCCCCCAGCGGCAGCAGCCGCCTCTGCGCCAGGAGAGAGACCTCAGAGCGGGAGGGGCAGTGCCAAGGGGAGGGGGATGTGGATTTGGGGGGGGGGCACAAATGGAAGAAGAACCATCTCCCCCCCGCCCCCAGGTAGGCCCAGCTGGCCGAGGGACCCCCAGCGACGACCCCAGAAGGGACCCAGGGCGAGCCCCCCAAAAGCCAAGCAATGCAGGAAGGACCCAGGCGTCCGGGCAACCCCTCCAGAAAAAGAACCCAGGTGTCCAGGTGCCACCTGGGTGCCAACCAACACCCCCCTCCCACGCCAAACTTGTCCATACTGGTCCAAACTGGGCTGCACCCAGCGCCGGGGTGGCCGGGGGAGCCCGAACCTTGCGCGTGCCTCAGTTTCCCCAGCCGAAGGAGTCGGGTCGCTGAGGAAAGGGGGGTGGAGGGGATGGCTGGGCCTCGCTGGGAGGTTACTGGGAGGCACTGGGGGGGCGGGGAGGAAGCACTGGGGGGGCACCCACCATGGCACAGCGCAGGCACTGCTCCAGCGGCACTTCTGGCGCTTGAGGTTCTGCCCCCCGAATTTGGGCTTGTCCCGGCAGAAGTCGCAGCGGCCGCAGTCGGCCGGGCGCCGGCAGGCCGCGCACACCCCGCAGCGCCGGCTGGTCCGGCTCCCGCACCCCCCGCTGCCGGCAGAGAGCGGCGTCACCCCCCGGGTCCCCAGCTGTCCCCGGTGGGGGGGGGGGTGTCCCAGGGCCTGCCCGGTGGCGCAGTGTTAGTGTGGGAGCAGCTATTAGGAGCGTTACGGTAGATGCGGAGGTATTAGGGGTATTACGGCAGCCAGGCAGCAGCAGCGGGTTAGGCTGAGCATTCCGGTAGGAGCAGCTATTAGAGGCATTACGGTATCTGACACCTGGTATTTGGGGCATTACGGTATCTGTACCCCACTATTAGAGGCATTACGGTATCTGATGCCTGCTATTTGGGGCATTACGGTATCTGTACCTCACTATTAAAGGCATTACGGTATCTGAGCCCCAGTATTTGAGGCAGTATGGTACCTGCAGCGTGCTATTAGGGGCATTACGGTATCTGAGCCCTGCTATTAGAAGCATTTCAGTATCTGAGCTCTGCTATTTGGGGCATTACGGTATCTGCACCCCACTATTAGAGCCATTACGGTATCTGAGCCCTTGTATTTGGGGCATTACAGTACCTGGAGCCCACTATTAGAGGCATTATGGTATCTGAGCCTCACTATTAAAGGCATTACAGTATATGAGCCCCACTATTAGAAGCATTACAGTATATGAGCCCCACTATTAGAGGCACTACGGTCTCTGCACGGTGCTATTAGAGACATTACGGTATCCGCACCCCGCTATTTGGGGCATTACGGTATCTGCGCCCCACTATTGGTACCTTGGGTCTTGCTATAGCTGGAGCAGTTATTAGGAGAATTGTGGTAACCAAACCCTGCTCTGAGGGGTTTTGGGGTACCTGAACCCCATTATTTGGGGCATTACAGTGCCCCAAGCCCACAGCCAGGATTGTTCAGATCCCACCATCAGCTGTGAACAGTTTTTGGGGTGTCACAATGATCTGGCCCCAGCATTAGGAGTATTATGGTACTGACACCCCAATATTAATGGGGTTTGAATGTGCTGAACCCCAATATTCAGCCTTGGAACGGCTCATAGGATCATTATGGTACCTGCACCCCATTATTGCAGGGCCTGAACCCCAGTATTAGCAGCTGGCACAGCCTTTAGGAAAATTACAGTATCTGCACCCCATTATTCTGGGTGCTGCACATCAGCATTAGGGGCTGCAACAGCCACTAGGATCATTACGGTACCTGCACCCCAATACTGCCCCCTTTTCAGGCCCCTATATTAAGGGCATTACGGCTCCCCCTGCCCCAATAGCTGCTCAGGGAGGGGCGTGGCCATTGATGGAGGGGCGGGGCTATGAGACAGGGGGCGGGACCGAGGCCTGTCACTCACCCCCGCGGGGCCCCGGGGCCTTCGGGGGTCGCCCCGGCTTCTTCTTCTCCTTGCCCTTGTTCAGCAGCTTCTGGGAGGGAGGGGGGGGTTTGTGGGGGGGGCTGGGGGTTCCAGGTGTGCCCAGGTGTGCCCAGGGGGGTCCCACTCACTCTGTGCCTGGCGTCGCTGGGCTCCCGCTCCACGAGGGGCTTCCACTTCTGGGGGGAGAAATGGGGCTGAGGGGGGGCACTTTGGGGGTGCCCCCTCCCCAGGAACACGCGGGGGTCTGCGCTGTGCCCCTGCCCGGTGCGGGGGTCCCACACTCACCTCTGTCAGGGGCCGGGGGCTCTGCGGCTTCTTGGCCACCCTGGCTTTCTGGGGGGGGACACAGGGTGAGGAGGGGTCAGCAGGGCACAACGGGTGGGGGGACAGCGGGGAGGTGCCAGGGGGTCCCAGGGATGGCAGGGGTGACACCGGGGGGGACAAGTCCCACCTTGGGGCGCAGGCAGCGGCGCCGCAGGCAGCGCCACTGGCGCTTGAGGCCGGGCTGCAGGCGCCGCAGGCAGATGCAGCAGCTGCCGCAGTCCTCGGTGCTCAGGCAGCCGGCGCAGGAGCCGCAGCCCAGGCCCTGCGGGGACAAAACAGAGGGAAATGTGGGAAAACGTGGGAAAATATGGGATAACGAACATGGGGTAACGCTCGAGGGTATAGGAGGATGTGGGTGACAAGGGACAGGGGGACAAGCAGGAGGCACAGCCCAAGCCCTGCAGGGACACGGGGGTTACCCAGGAGGGCACGGAAAACACAGGGAAATATGGGGAAATATGGGGAAATATGGGGAAACACAGGAAAATATGGGCTAACAAACATGAGAAAACACAGGAAAATATGGGAAAACATGGGAAAATATGGGATAACGAGCATGGGATAGCACAAGAGGATACAGGAGGATGTGGGTCAATGAGCAACCACAGACAAGGGACAGAGGGACAAGGCAGGAGCCGCAGCCCAAGTCCTGCAGGGACATGGGGGTTACCCAGGAGAGCAGGGAAAACACGGGGAAATATGGGGAAAACACAGGAAAATATGGGACAACATGGGAAAATATGGGATAACGAGCATGGGATAGCACAGGAGGATACAGGAGGACGTGAGTGAATGAGCAGCCACAGACAAGGGACAGAGGGACAAAGGGACAGGGGACAAGGCAGGAGCTGCAGCTCAGCCTCTGTAGGGAGATGGGCAGGATGTGGAATAACAAGGAATATCCTGGGAAAATATGGGATAACATGGGATAATACAGGAGAATATAGGACATGGGAGGACGTGCCACCACAAACAAGGGACAGGGGGACAGGCCAGGAGCCACATCCAGGCCCTCCAGGGAACATGGAAGGATGTGGATAACAGGGAACAGAGTGGAATAACACAAAATAACGTGAGGGAACAGGGATGAAACGCGATAATGTAAAACAACGTGGGGTGTCAGTCACGCAGAGTAAACACTGGTAATGTTAATTAACACAGATTAATGTTAATTAACACGGCGCCACGCACATCCTCAGACAACGAAGGAGAGGACACGGAGGTGACAGAGAGGACACCCAGCCTTACGGTGACACGGGGTGACAGTGGCACGGAGACAGAGAGGATTATGGTGACACTGGGGGGTTGACAGTGACAGTGGGGGGGTGACCAGTGACACTGGGAGAGGGAGGATTATGATGGCGACGAGAGGGGTGACAATGACAAGGAGGTGCTGGTGACACCGGGAGGGGTAACAGTGACACTGGGACAGGGAGGATAACAGTGACATCAGGGAGGTGGCACTGACATGGGGGGTGCTGGTGACACTACAGAGGTGACAGTGACAAGAGGATGTTGGTGACACCAAGGGGGGTGACAGTGACAAGGGGGTGCTGGTGACACTGGGGGGGTGTTAGTGGCACTGAGGGGGGTGACAGTGACATGGGGGTGCTGGTGACACCAGGGTTGGTGCTGGTGGCACCGAGGGGGGTGACAGTGACGAGGGGGGTGACAGAGACAAGGGGGTGCTGGTGACAGTGGGGGGATGTTGGTGACACCGAGGAGGGTGACAGTGATAAGGGGGTGCTGGTGACACCAGGGTGGGCGTTGGTGACACCAAGGGAGGGTGACAGCGACAAGGGGGTGCTGGTGACACTGGAGGCGGTGCTGGTGACACCGAGGGGGGTGACTGACAAGGGAGTGTTGGTGACACCGAGGAGGGTGACAGTGACATGGGGGTGCTGGTGACACCGAGGGGGGTGACAGTGACATGGGGGTGCTGGTGACACCGAGGGGGGTGACAGTGACATGGGGGTGCTGGTGACACCAGGGTGGGTGTTGGTGACACCAAGGGGGGGTGACAGTGACAGGAGGAGGTGCTGGTGACACTGAGGGGGGTGACAGTGACAGGAGGGGGTGTTGGTGACACCGAGGGGGGTGACAGTGACAGGAGGGGGTGCTGGTGACACCAAGGGGGGGTGACAGTGACAGGAGGGGGTGCTGGTGACACCGAGGGGGGTGACAGTGACAAAGGGGTGCTGGTGACAGTGGGGGGGTGCTGGTGACACCGAGGGGGGTGACAGTGATAAGGGGGGTGCTGGTGACACCAGGGTGGGTGCTGGTGACACCGAGGGGGGTGACAGTGACAGGAGGGGGTGCTGGTGACACCGAGGGGGGGGACAGTGACATGAGGGGGTGCTGGTGACACCGAGGGGGGGTGACAGTGACAGGAAAGGGTGCTGGTGACACCAAGGGGGGGTGACAGTGACAGGAGGGGGTGCTGGTGACATCGAGGGGGGTGACAGTGACAAGGGGGTGTTGGTGACACTAGGGGGGTGCTGGTGACACCGAGGGGGGTGACAGTGACAAGGGGGTGCTGGTGACACCAGGGTGGGTGCTGGTGACACCGAGGGGGGTGACAGTGACAAGGGGGTGCCGGTACCTTCTTGACGATGCGCAGGCAGCGGCGCAGGAGGCACTTGGGGGTCCGGCCTGGCCCGGAGGGGCCCCCGGGGGGGCTGCGGGCGCAGGCGCTGCAGATGCCGCAGTCCTCGGGGATGCGACAGGCCTGGCACGTGCCACAGCCCACCCGCTGCGGGGAGGGGGGTGTCAGCGCTCAGGGGGGCCCCCAAAATTCCCCTGAGGGATGTGGGGAATGCCCAAGGGCACCATTTCCACCCCGAGGGATCGGGGGTACCTTGTAGAATCGCTGCTCCCGGTTGAAGTCTCGTCTCTGGGCTGGGGGAGGTGGAGGAAGGGGGTCAGGGTCACCCCAACTTTCCTGGGATTCCCCCCCACCCCCCAGACCCCCCTCCCAAACTCCTTCAGGCTCCCTTCCCCACCAGAATGGTCCAGGACAGAAGGAAAGGGAGGCAGGGAAGAATCATCCAGGACAGAAGGAAAGGGAGGCAGGGAAGAATCAGGGAGGAGGAGGAGAAATGGGAAGTTGGAATAAAATGATAATTACGAGGCTGAAACAATTCAGGGAATGATGATGATGATGATGGAGAAGGAAAACCCCAGGGAATGAAGGACAAGAAGAACAGGAAAATAAATAAAACAGAAAAAGCTCTGAGAGAGCTGAGGAAGGTGGGAGAGAGACTCAGAAGAGGAGGAGGAGCACGAAGAGGATGAGGAGGAGGGCACTGAGGCTGAAGCTCACCACGGCAGTCGGGGCAGAGCCAGCGGCAGCGGCGCTTGGGGGGGGCAGGGACACCCCTGGGAAGAGGCTGTGGCAGCCAGCACAATGCCTGAAGAGGAGAGGGCAGCATTTTTGGGGGGGATCCCAACACCCCCACTGCCCCCCCACGATCCCACAGCCCCCCCTGAGGGAACCCCCCCCCCCAGTCTGAATTTCTTCCCAAGGATCCCCCAAAACTCCCCCCCCAGGGACCCCAATCCCTCCCTCCTGGGGTCACCCCCTCACTCCTGGGACCCCCTCCCCACCCCCGAAGGACCCCACGACCCCCCCCCAATCCCCCACTCACGCCACCACCCCATCCTGGGGGGGCTCCAGGGGCGGCCGCTTCCGGGTCCGGCGATGGGGGGGCTCCCTCAGGGGTGGTGGCCACAGAGGAAGAGGGCGTGGCGCTGGATGGGGATGGGCAGGGCCTGAACTGATGAGGGTGGGGCCTTCTCGGTCTCAGCCCCGCCCACCTCCACTTCCACCTCCTCCTCCTCCTTTTTGAAGATTTTGGGGGGCTCTGGGAGGGGCCCGGCAGGCAGGTGCCATTTGGGGCTCTTCCTGGTCTGAAAAGCACAAAAAAGGGGGGGGGGGGGGGGTCACAAGGTGGGAGGGAGAACCCCTTGTGACCCCCCCCATTTCCTCACTTCAAAACCCCCATTACTGTTCCTTCCCCAATTTAGGGGACCACTTGTTTCTCCCCCCTCCCAAATTTAGGTTCACCCCAACCTCAGTTTGAGGAGCCCCCTTTTACCCCCATCTCTTTATTCCACCCCCCAATTCCTTTCTTCTTATGGTGTTCCCCCCCCCCCCCCCCCCACCAAGGAGAGCTCCAGGTTCCCCTCCCCGAGGTTTTTTTGGGATTTTTGTGCTTCCTCCCGTGGTTTTTTAGGGCCCCTCCCGGGTCTCATCCCCCATACCCGGGTGGGGCCAGGTCGCTGCTGCCCCGATTTGAAGTCGAAGTTGCTCAGGTCGTGCCCAGGGCCCAGGAAGCGCCGCAGCTCGATCTTACTGCGGAACTTCTGCCCTGTGGGACTGCCGGGGGGGTCGGGTCAGAGGGGACCCAAAACCCCCAGGAACAGCCCCAAAACCCCACAGGGACCGCTGAGGCCTGGGGGAGCCCCCAAATGCCAAGGGGAGAGGGGGAAAGGGGGGACCAAACAGAGCTCAGGGGAAGCCCAAAACTCTCAAAAAGGACCCACCGAGCCCTAAAATAGGCTGGAAAAATTGGAGTGGACTGGGAATATTTGGGGAAAGGAGCACTGAAGTGGCCCCGGGGAGATCGTGGAGGGGGAGATGGGAGAGGGGGCTCTGAAAATCCCCCTTGAAACACCCACCGGGGGGGGTGGGGGGGGGGAAGCCCCCAGATGGGACACGGGATGGGGTTTAGGAGGGAGAAAGGGCAGAACCGGCCCCACCCGCAGTCCCGTGGGGGTGGGGAGGGGGAGTTGGGGGTCTTTGGGGAGGGGCACCTCCGGTAGTTAGGTGTCGCTGCGGCCGCTGGTGCGCCCCGGATTTCCGAAAAGTTTCGCGGGCGCTGCCAGCCCGGGCCCAGCGCCGGGCACTCGGCCCAGCCCTCCGCCATCCTGCGGGGGGGCTGAGAGCCCCGGGGAGAGGGTGGGGAGGGGGTCACGAGTGGGCCCCGAGAGCCCAAACACCCCCCCCCGGGACCCCGCCCCCAAAACACAGCCGGGCCCCGCCCCCTCGCCACGTGACCCCATCCTCCCCTCCCCCACCGCCAGGGCTCCCCCCCCTCCCCTCCCCCCACAACAAACACAGCTCCGGGCCCGCCCCTCCCCCCGCAAGGACACCCCCCTCAAAACTGCCCCGGAGTTCCGCCCCCCACCGCGAACACCCCCCGAGCGGGGCCTGCCCCACCCCAAAGGGTCCCTCCCCTTTACAAAGTGCCCCCCAAAAACTGCCCCTCCCCCTCAGAAAACTGCCCCCGAAACTGCCCCTTTCCCTCAGAAACTGCCCCCGAAACTGCCCCTTTCCCTCACAAAGTGCCCCCCAAACTGCCCCCCCCAGAAACTGCCCCTCCCCCTCAGAAACTGCCCCCCGAAACTGCCCCTTTTCCTGAGAAACTGCCCCAAAAATGCCCCTTTCCCTCACAAACAAACCCCTAAAACTGCCCCTCCCCCCCTCAGAAACTGCCCCCAAACTGCCCCTTTCCCCTCACCAACTCCCCCCTCGCCCTCACAAACTGCCCCTAAACAGCTCCTCTCCCTCACAAGCTGCCCCCAAAACTCCCTCACGCCCCTTCCCCCACACGAACCCCCCCCAGCCGCCCCCCCCCCGCTCCCCTCACGGCCCGCCTGTCCCCACCGGCCGCGTCTCCCCGCTCGGATTCCTCTCGCTCAGTCCCGCTGAGGTCCCGCACCCCCCCGGCCCCCTCACCGTTCCCATCCGCCCCCGCCTGTGGCGCAGCTCTTCCTCTTCCTCCTCCTCTTCCTCCTCCTCTTCCTCCGGCGACGCCGCGAGGCCGCGGGGGGCGGAGTGGGGGGGGGGCCCGCGCCGGAAGCGGAAACTCCGGGCGGGAAAAGCAGTGGGCGGGAACCGCGGATCACGTGAAGGCGAATGGACCAATGAGAAAAGGCAGAACAAGGGAGGGGCGGGGCGATACGCCAACCCGCGGGGAGGGGGAGGCACGTGACTGCGGCGCACGTGATGCCAGGAGGGAGGAGATATGTTAATGAGGCAGCGTGTGGGGCGTGGCTATGCTGATGAGCCCGGAGCGCTCCCCTGGGGCCCATTTGGGTCCTTTCCCCGGCCCAGAAACCCCCCGGATCCCCCCCAGAATGATCCCCCAAAATAGCCAGGGGGCCCCTCCCAGCCCCTCCACGGATGCTGCTCCCATTTGCCCCCAGGACCCCCCCAAAAAACAGCCAGGGACCCCTCAATCTCCCCAAGGTTGCTGCTCCCATTTGCCCCCCAGGACCCCCCCAAAACAGCCAGGGACCCCTCAATCTCCCCAAGGTTGCTGCTCCCATTTCCCCCCCAGAACCCCCTCCAAAGGACCCCCCAAAACAGCCAGAGACCCCCCCAGCCCTCCCACGGCTGCTGCTCCCATTTCTCTTCAGGACCCCCCACTCAAGGACCCCCCAATCCTGCCAGGGACCCCTCCCAGCCCCCCACCATGGATGCTGCTTCATTTTCCAGCTCCCCCACCCTCTAAGAACCCCCAAAACTTCTCAGGACCCCCCCCCCCCAGCCACCCCCAAGGCCAGTGAAGGGATCCCCACAACCTCTGCAGGGTCTGGGGTTGGTACCAGAACCCAAAGACTCCTGAAATTCCCCCAAAAGGCACCCTCAGGATCCCAAAGACCCCACAGGAGCCCCCACAAATCCCACTGACAGCCCAGGGACACCCCCAGACTCCCTTTTGCACACCCAGTTTATTTGGGGATGGGGGAGCACCCAGGAACCAGGGCTGGGGGGATGTGGGGAGGGGTCTGGGGGGGTTTTGGGGGGCTCCAGGGGCGGTCAGCAGCCCGAGGCGGGCCCGGGGTCAGCGGTCCGAGCGCAGGTCCGTGGTCAGAGGGTCGTGCTGGATGGTTTGGGTGCAGCATCAGCGCCAGCAGCCCCGCCCGGTTCGTCATGGCCGCCCGCACCGTTGCGCTCCTGCTCAAAGAGCTCGTCCAGCTTGTACCACTGCGCGGACAGGGACAGGGACAGTGTGGGGACAGTGGCAATGTGGGGACAGGGACACACAGCTCGTCCAGCTTGTACCACTGTGGGGACTATGTGGGGACAGGGACAGTGTGGGGGACAGTGTGGGGACAGGGACACACAGCTCATCCCAGCCTGTACCACTGCAGGGACAGGGACAGTGTGGGGACAATGTGGGGACAGGGACAGTGACACCACAGCTCGTCCAGTGGGGACAGGGACAGGGACAGTGTGGGGACAATTGTGGGGACAGGGACACACAGCTCGTCCAGCTTGTACCACTGTGGGGACTATGTGGGGACAGGGGACAGTGTGGGGACAGTGTGGGGACAATGTGGGGACAATGTGGGGACAGGGACAGGGACACACAGCTCGTCCAGCGGGGACAGGGACAGTGTGGGGACAATGTGGGGACAGTGACACACAGCTCAATCCAGCCTGTACCACTGCAGGGACAGGGACAGTGTGGGGACAGGGACAGGGACAGTGTGGGCACAGGGACAGCGTGGGGACAGTGACACGGACACTGTGGGCACAGGGACAGCGTGGGGGACAGTGACAGGGACACTGTGGGCACAGGGACAGCGTGGGGACACTCTGGGGACACTTTGGTGGCACCCACCCACGCGGACGCGCTCCAGGTCCACCTCGGCGCGGCGCAGCTTCTCCCAGCAGTAGTGACGGTGGCACTTGCGCTTGGGGGACGCGGCAGAAGTCCCCGGTCAGCTCGAAGACGTCGCGCACCAGGGGGCACCCGCACACCTCGTCCGCGGGCACCTGGGCGGGCACGGGCTCAGCGCCGGGCTGGGGACACCCAGAGCCCCTCTGCCACCTCCACGGCTACCCTGGGGTGCTGGCACTGTCCTGGGCACTGCCCCCTCTCTCCTGTCCCCCCTGTGCCCACCTTCGGTGTCCTGGGCACTGCCCCTCTCCTGTCCACTCATGTCCACCTTGGTGTTCTGGGCACAATCCCCTAAATTCCACCCCAAAACCTCATTCTGTGCCCACTGTGGGGTCCCAGGACTGTCCTGGGAATTGTCACTGGCCCCCCAAAGCCCCCCTGTGCCCACCTTGGGGTCCTGATAGTGCTCTGGGCACAGATTCCCTAAATTCCACCCCAAAAACCTCATTCTGTGCCCACCTTGGGGTCCTGGGAGCGCTCTGGGCACAGATCCCCTAAATTCCACCCCAAAACCTCATTCTGTGCCCACCTTGGGGTCCTGGGAGCGCTCTGGGCACAGATCCCCTAAATTCCACCCTTAAATTCCACCCCAAATTCTCATTCTGTGCCCACCTTGGGGTCCCGGGAGTGCTCGGGGCACAGCACCTGCAGCCTCTTGCAGTAGGTTTTGCTCTGGGGGTTGTAAACGTCACAGAACAGCCGGGTGGCCCCTGGGGGGACACAAGAGGTGTCCTGGGGGTGGGGGGGGACAGGGGGCTGAGGGACCCCCCCCCCCCCTCCCCAGACAGCCACAACCCCCCCTCAGAGTGACACCCTCACCCCAAAAAGCCTCCCCTGGGTGCTGCCCCTCCCTTCCCAGGAGGATTTAGGGGTCTGGGGTCCCCCCTGGGTGCTCTCCCTCCCTTCCCAGGAGGATTTAGGGGTCTGGGGTCCCCCCCTCCCACCCCAGAAAGCCCCCCCAGGGTGCCCTTCCCCCCACCCAGAGCCCCCTCCCCCACTCACCCCTCGATGCGGGGTGGGGTACATGGACCCGAAGGATGTTTGGCTCTCGTACTGCAAATGTAGCCCCCCAGCCCTTATAAAGCCCCTCCCCATGAGACCCCACAGAACCCCCCGCCCCTACTGAGCTCCCACCACGTCCCTGCAGCCCCCCCCAAACATTACAGAGACCCCCCAAAGTTCCTCCCAGCCCCCTCAAGCTGAGGAAAGGGATTCCTGTGGCCACTGCAGGATCTGGGGGGGCTGCCCAGCCCTGGGGGCTCCCAAAGTTCCCCTGAAAGGATCCCCCAGAAGATCCCACAGGAGCCTGGAGTGGTGTGGATGATCCCACAGATCCCAGAGATGATCCCACAGATCCCAGAGATGATCCCACAGATCCCATGGGTGATCCCACAGATCCCAGAGATGATCCCAGAGATGATCCCACAGATCCCATGGGTGATCCCACAGACCCCACGGATGATCCCACAGATCCCAAGAACCAGTAGGGGCACACAGATCCCATGGGTGATCCAACAGATCCCACAGATGATCCCACAGCAGCCCAGAGAGTGCCATGGATGATCCCACAGATAATCCCACAGCCGATTCCACAGGAGCCCAGAGTGCCATGGAAAACCCCACAGATCCCACAGATGATCCCACAGACCCCAGGAACCCCCAGGAACCCCGAGGTGCCCCCAGAGCCCGCGCTCACCTTGGCGTAGCAGCGCTCCATGTGCCTCAGGGCCACCTTGGGGTTGATGGGGTGGCCACAGGACACGCAGAAGATCTGCAGGTCCGTGTCCTCGCTGTCCCCCTCCGTGCTCTGGGGGGACAGCGGGGTCAGGGGGTCCACGGGGACACCCAGGCATTGGGGGAGACACAAAGTTAGGGGGCTCCAGGGGGACCCAGACACTCCAGGGAGGGGTTTGGGGGGACCCTGGTGTCCATGGGGAACCCAGGACAGGGCTCAGGGGGGATTCAGAGATTTGGGGGATGCTCAGAGGGGACCCAGAATGGGGGGAATTAAAGGGTTGGGGGCACCCAGGATGGACTTGGGAATTTTGGAGGAGACCCAGAGAAGGGCAGTGAGGGGGAAATCGATGGGTTTGGGGGCACCCAGGAGTCCACAAAGGATTGGGGGGGATCTAAAGAGGGACCCAGAAGTGGGAGAATTTAAGGATTTTGGGATCCCAGCACTGTAGGAGCTGCATGTGGGTACCAGAGGAGCAGAGGGGTCTCAAGAGGAATCCAAACCAGGGAGAATGAAAGTGTTTGGGGGAACCCAGGCATCCACGAAGGACCAAGGGGGATCTCAAGAGGAACCCAGAACGGGGAAAATGAAAAGATTTGGGGGGCACCCAGGTGTCCATGAAGGACCAAAGGGGGATCTCAAGAGGAACCCAGAACGGGGAAAATGAAAAGATTTGGGGGCACCCAGGCGTCCATGAAGGACCAAGGGGGATCTCAAGAGGGACCCAAAATGGGTAGAATGAAAGGGTTTTTGGGGCTCCCCAGCCCATTGGCAGCCCTGGGGGGGTGCCCACCTCCTCATCCTCGCGGGGCGGGTGCCCCTTGGCGCGGGCGATGAGCCCCTCGAGCTCGTGGAAGCGCCGCTCCATCTCCTGCAGCCGCAGCCGCGCCTGGTGCTGCTCGCGCCGGATGCGCTCCAGCAGCCGCTTGCCGTGCTCCTCCGCCACGCACGGGCTCTGCTGCCACTGCTGGATCCGCTGCGGCAGGATCTCATAGATCCGGCTGGGATCGGGGTGAGGAAAGGGTTAATGGGGACTGGGATCCACTGCTGGATCAGCTGCGGCAGGATCTCGTAGATCCGGCTGGGATCGGGGTGAGGAAAGGGTTAATGGGGACTGGGATCCACTGCTGGATCCGCTGCGGCAGGATCTCAGAGATCCGGCTGGGATCGGGGTGAGGAAAGGGTTAATGGGGGCTGCAGGATCCCTGGGATTCGCTGCTGGACCCACTGCGGCAGGATCTTGTAGATCCAGCTGGGATCGGGGTGAGGAAAGGGTTAATGGGGACTGGGATCCACTGCTGGATCCGCTGCAGCAGGATCTCGTAGATCCGGCTGGGATCGGGGTGAGGAAAGGGTTAATGGGGGCTGCAGGATCCCTGGGATCCATGGATGGATCCACTGCAGGATCCGCTGCGGCACGATCTCATAGATATGGCTAGGACTGGGGAGAAAGGGTTAATGGGGGCTGCAGGATCCCTGGGATCCACTGAGGCAGGATCTCATAGATCCAGCTGGGATCAGGGTGAGGAAAGGGTTAATGGGGGTTCTGGGATCCACTGAGAGAGGATCTGTTTATAGAATTGGTTTATACTGGTCTGTACAGGTTTGTACTGGTCTATATCAGTCTGTACCATTCTGTACTGGTTTACACTGGTTTACACTGGGATCTGTTTATATAATTGGTTTATACTGGTCTGTACAGGTTTGTACTGGTCTATATCAGTCTGTACCATTCTGTACTGGTTTACACTGGTTTATACCGGTCTATACTGGTAGTACTGTTGTACACTGGTTTACACTGGCCTATACTGCTTGGTGCTGGTCTGTACTGGTTTGCACTGGTCTGTACTGGTTTGCACTGGTCTGTGCCATTCTGTGCTGGTTTAGGCTGGTCTATACCAACCTATACCGTTCTGTACTGGTTTATACTGGTGCATACTGATCTGCACTGTGCTGTACTGGTCTATACCATTATGTACTGGTTTCTACTGGTCTATGTCATTACTAATCAGTACTGGTTTATACTGGTCTGTACCAGCCTGTACTGTTCTGTATTGGTTTATACTGGTCTATGTCATTACTAATCAGTACTGGTTTATACTGGTCTATACCAGCCTGTACTGTTCTGTACTGGTTTATACTGGTCTATACCAGCCTGCACCATTCCGTACCGGTCCATACCAGTCCGTCCTGTTCTGTACCAGTTCATAGCAGTCCATACTGGTCTGTCCTGTCCTGCACTGGTTTATACTGGTCCGTACTGGTGGGTACTCACTTGGCAGCCAGTTTGATGCCGCAGGCCTCGCTGCAGTACTTGGAGGGCGGGCGGGCGGGGCGGGTGCAGCCGGGGCCCAGGCACTGGCCCAGCCCCGCGGGGTCGCGGGCGTCGGCGCGCTCAGGGTGCCCGCGGCGCTCGCGGTGCCGCGCCCGCTGCCGGTGCCGCTTGTAGCGCTCCTCCTTCTGCACCAGTAACCTCCAGTTAGCACCAGTAAACTCCCAGTAACCTCCTCGTCACCACCCACTAGCCTCCCAGTAACCACCCAGTAACCTCCCAGTAACCACCACTCATAGCCCAGCCCTCCCAGTGCCATGCCCACTGCTGGTGCTGCTTGTAGCGCTCCTCCTGCTGCACCAGTAAACTCCAGTTAGAACCAGTAACCTTCCAGAAACATCCTCGTCACCACCCAGTAACCTCCCAGTAATCACCCAGTCACCACCCAGTAACCACCACTCATGGCCCAGCCCTCCCAGTGCCATGCCCACTGCCGGTGCCACTTGTAGCACTCCTCCTTCTATACCAGTTAGAACCAGTTAGCACCAGTAACCTCCCAGTAACATCCTCGTCACCACCCAGTAACCATCACTCATAGCTCAGCCCTCCCAGTGCCACGCCCGCAGCTGGTGCTGCTTGTAGCGCTCCTCCTTCTGCACCAGTAACCTCCAGTTAGCACCAGTAACCTCCCAGTAACATCCTCGTCACCACCCAGTAACCTCCCAGTAACCACCACTCATAGCCCAGCCCTCCCAGTGCCACGCCCGCTGCTGGTGCTCGCTTGTAGCACTCCTCCTGCTGCACCAGTAACCTCCAGTTAGAACCAGTAACCTTCCAGAAACATCCTCGTCACCACCCAGTAACGTCCCAGTAATCACCCAGTCACCACCCAGTAACCACCACTCATGGCCCAGCCCTCCCAGTGCCATGCCCGCTGCTGGTGCCGCTTGTAGCGCTCCTCCTTCTATACCAGTTAGAACCAGTTAGCACCAGGAACCTCCCAGTAATCACCCAGTAACCTCCCAGTAACCACCACTCATAGACCAGTAACCTCCCAGTAATCAGTGCTCATAGCCCAGCACTGCCGGTGCGGCTTGTAGCGCTCCTCCTTCTGCACCAGTAACCTCCAGTTAGCACCAGTAACCTCCCAGTAACCTCCTAGTCACCACCCAGTAACCACCACTGGTATCCCAGCACTGCCAGTGCCGTGCCCACTACCAGTGCCACTTGTGGCACTCCTCCTCCCGCACCAGTCAGCACCAGTCACCACCCAGAGCCCTCCCAGTACCTCCCAGCAGCTCCCAGTGCTCATTCCGCCGCTTCCTCCTTCCACACCAGTGAGCACCAGTAACCACCCGGTAACCTCCACTCATAACCCAGCAACCACCCGGAGCCCTCCCAGCAACCCAGGGAACCTCCCAGTCACCCCCAGCGGCCCTCCCAGTAACTCCCAGTAGCTCCCAGTGCCTCTCACCTTCTTGTCCGACTTCTTCTCGCGGCGTTTGACGTGCTTGACCTTGACGGCGCGTTTGCGCAGGACGGGGTCCAGGAACGGCGCGTCCTCAGCGTCACTGAGCCAGGGCTGGCAGGACCAGGGACACACGGGGACACGTGGGGACACGTGGGGGACACGTGGGGCGATGCCCCTGATGTGCCTCAGAGCGTGGCCCGTGAAGGGACACGAGGGGACAACGCGGCCTGAGGTGCCCTCGGGGACGTGCCAGGACCCGCTGGGGACACGCAGGGACACGCCTGACACGCCTCAGAGCGCCATGGGGACACGTCCTGATGTGCCAGGACACGCTGGGGACACGCAGGGACACGCCTGACACGCCTCAGAGCGCCATGGGGACACGTCCTGACGTGCCAGGACCCACTGGGGACACGCAGGGACATCCTGACACGCCTCAGAGCGCCATGGGGACACGTCCTGACGTGCCAGGACACGTTGAGGACATTTGGGGACACGCCTCAGGGCACAGCCTGGTGTGGGGACATGCCAGGACATGCTTGGGGACATTTGGGGACACGACTCGGGGCAGGCCCAAGCGGAGACGTTTGGGGACGCTCCCTGACACGCCTGAAGCTCACCTTGACACACAAAACCACCTCTGAACAGCCTCAAACCAGCCCTAAACACACTAAACCAGGCCCTGATGTGCAAAATCCCCCTTCAAATCCGCTCCCGTGGTATTTAGGGGGGTATTTGGGGTGCCTGGTGGGTTTGGGATGCCCAGGGGGGAATAGGGAGGGTCCCCAGGGCAGTATTTGGGGTCCCAGGGGGGCAGTTCTGAGGTGCCAGGGCAGTTCTGGGGTCCCAGAGGGGCAGTTTTGGGATCCTGGAGCAATTTTGAGGTCCCGGTGGGAGCAGTTTTGGGACCCTGAAGCAGTTTTTGGGGTTCTGGGGGGGCAGTTTTGGGGTCCCAGTGGGGGCAGTTTTGGGGTCCCAGGGGCAGTTTTGGGGTCCCAGGGGGGGAACTTTTTGGGGTCCCGGTGGGGGCAGTTTTGGGGTCCTGGTGGGGGCAGTTTTGGAGCCCTGGTGGGGGCAGTTTTGGGGTCCTGGTGGGGGGCAGTTTTTGGGGTCCCGGGGGGGCAGTTTTTGGGGTCCCGGGGGGGGCAGTTTTTGGGGTCCCGGGGGGCAGTTTTTGGGGTCCCGGGGGGGCAGTTTTTGGAGTCCTGGTGGGGGCAGTTTTGGGTCCCAGGGGGGCAGTTTTTGGGGTCCCGGGGGGCAGTTTTTGGGGTCCCGGGGGGGCAGTTTTTGGGGGCTCACCAGGCCGTGCTCGTCGAAGGCGCCGGCGCAGAGCTCCTGGTAGAGCCGGGGGTCGAGGGGCAGCTCCTCATCCGAGAGGCTCTCGGGGGGCCCCGGCCCCCCCAGCTGCGCCTTCAGCAGCTCCAGGTCCCCCTCACGCCCCCGGGCCAGCTGGGGGGGGGGCAGCACTGCCAGGGACCCCCCCATGGCACCCCCCCGGGACATCCCCCATGGCACCCCTGGGACCCCCCCCAGGGACCCTCCCTTGTGCTCCTGGGCCAACTGAGGGGGGGTCAGCACTACCAGGGACCCCCGGGACCCCCCCATGGCACCCCTGGGATGCCCCCAGGATGCCCCCCATCCTTGGGACCACCCCCCGGGCTCCCCCTTTTACTCCTGTGCCAGCTGAAGGGGGGGGTCAGCACGTCCAGGGACCCCCAGGACGCCCCCATGGCACCCCTGGGACCCCCCCAGGGACCCCCCCTTGTGCTCCTGGGCAGCTGGGGGGGGGGGTCAGCATCGCCAGGGACCCCTGGGACTCCCCCATGGCACCCCCAGGATGCCCCCATCAGTTGGAGGTGGGTCAGCACCCACCAGGGACCCCCTGGGACCCCCAGGACCTCCATGGCACCCCTGGGACTCCCCAGGACCCCCCTGCACCAACTTGGGGGGGGGGGGGGGGTGTCAGCACCTTCCTGGGCACCCCCACCCCCTGTACCTGCGAGCCCCCCCCCACCCTAAGGGCAATGAGGATTTTGGGGTGCCCCTCCCCCCACAGCCAGGCCTGGCCCCTCCCCCACGCCCTTCTCATGGGGGCAGGGGGGGTCTGGGGTCCCCCTGTCCCCTCCCCCCAGAGCCCCAGGGACTCACCGAGGTGGGGAAGTACTTGTAGGACTCCTGTGGGGACACGGAGGGGACGTGTCAGGGACAGGGCGGTGACACGGGGACACAGGACATGGGGACGCAGGGACACGGGACAGTTAGGGACACAAGACACCTTGGAGGCACGTCAGGGACATGGGACAGGGTGACACGGGGACACACAAGGGCATGGGACACTTGGGGACACGAGACATGTTGGGGACACGCTGACAGAGTGACAAACAGACATGGGATATGAGGACACAGTGAGACAGGGTGACACGGGGGACATGGGACACTTGGGGACACAAGACACCTTGGAGGCACATCAGGGACATGGGACAGGGTGACACAGCCATGGGGACACAGGGACACAGGACAGGGTGACACAGGGACATGGGACACTTGGGGACACAAGACATGTTGGGGGCACATCAGGGACACGCCGACAGAGTGACAAACAGACATGGGATATGTGGACACAGTGAGACAGGGTGACACGGGGACATGGGACACTTGGGGACATAGGAGACACTGGGGACACGTCAGGGTGGCACAGGGACACACGCAGCAGCTCCTTGGGGACACAGAACACACGAGCAGGAGGAATGGGGGACACGGGGACGTGCCACAAGCGTGACACATCAGGGAAGTGGCACGAGGTGACGGCGAGACAGTGACAAAGGATGTGTCACAACACAAGACACGACGATGACCAAGGGACAGGGTGACAAAGGGACACGAGGTGGTGACAGAGGCCACACAACAGGGACAAAGCCACAGAGAATCCACTGGGGACACGTTGGGGACACACCAAAGCCACCCCAACGCCCCCAGCCCTGCCACACGTGGGACACACCCCGCTCCCAACACACACCAAGGACACGCTGGGGACACGCTGGGGACACGCTGGGGACACGCTGGGGACACGCTGGGGACACACTGGGGACACGCTGGGGACACGCCGGGTGCCCGCTCACCCGCGCCCGCAGCTGGCACTGCCGCAGCCGGCACTTCTGGCGGATCTTGTTGGGGCCCCCGAATTTCTTCATG